>JASDQU010012985.1:196425-208619 GCA_032191745.1 Picea mariana | reverse complement strand
TGTCTCTGTGTGTATTTTATGTGTGACCGATGATCTTTACTCTTACTGTCCATATGCTGTATGTTGGTAGATGACACATGAAGAAATCTTAATAATTATTTAAAAGGCATAAAACTGTTTAAGCTTATAAACAACTGATTCACCCCCCCCCTCTCAGTTGTTTTAGTATTTCCAACAAAAGTTTATCGGGTTCTAGTAGGGAGTCGAAGAGTCAATCCGCCTCAGGAGAGAGGGGGAGGGGGTCTGCACCACATTTATTTTCCTAGCCATGACATGCCATGCCATGCATTTCCTTGTCATGCCATGAATTTCAATGCCATTCCTTTCTTTTCCATGCCATGTCATGCCTTGTCTTCCATTTCCATGCCTTTCCATGTCATTCCATTCCTTTCCATGTCATGCCATGCCTTGCCATGTCATGCCATGACTTTCCATGCTTTTCCTTACCATGCCATGTCATTCCATGTCTTGCATTTCCTTGACTTTGCTTTCCATGCCATGTCATGTCTTCCATTGCCTTGCCTTGCCATGTCATGCCATGTCATTCCTTTCCTTTCCATGCCATGACTTTCCATACCATTCCTTGTCTTGTCATGCCATGCCATGCCATGTCTTTCCTTCCATTTCCATTTCATGCCATGTGATTCCTTTCTAAGACATACTATGTCATTTTTAGGCAATGCCATTCCATTTCCATGTCATTGACATGCCTTTCGATGCCATTCCATTTCCATGCCAATGATATTTCTTTCCAAGACATGCCATGTAAAGCGATTGACATTCCATGCCATTGTCATCCCTTTCCTTTTCTTTTCTTTCCATGCCATGCCATGCTATGTCTTGCATTTGCATGCCTTTCCATGCCATGGATTGCATTTCCTTGTCATTTCCTACCTTTCCATGCCATTTATTGACATTCCATTCATCTCCTTTCCATCCCATGCAATTCCTTTCCATGTCATGCCTTATATTTCCTTGTCATGTCATGCCTTGCATTTCCTTTCCTTTCCATCCCATGCCATGCCTTACCTTGCCATGTCATTCCTTACCTTTCCATGCCATTCCATGCCTTTCCTTCCATTCCCTTGTCTTTCAATGCCTTTCCATTCCATTCCATGTCATTCCTTGCCTTGCATTTCATTTCCATGTCATGCCATGCCTTGAATTTCCTTTCCTTGTCATGCCATGCCTTTCCATGCCATGACTTTCAATGCCATTCATTGCATTTCCATGCCATTTCACAGTTAGCAGCATCATTTATGTGTCTAGTCCAAAAGTATGTGTCAATGTTGTTCAAGGAAAAGCACCGCAATAAATTTAAAAAAAAAATCGGTGCATCTTTTGTGATGCCCCTCAAGCGATGCTTTTTTTGTGACACCCATCTATCTATGCGTTATAAAGGAAAATTCCTTTTAAAATCATGTTGGTGATCTTGGAATATTGGATCATCGATGCATTCCATTTTATTAAGTGCACCACTACATTTACAACCCATAAAATTTAATGTAGTGTTGCAACCATTTCCATCAAATGCAACAATGTTGTTAACATGCCTACACCATGACATAAATTGATTGAACTACATAGTGATGTGTCTTGTTGCACACTTCATTCTTGGTGTTCTATTATTCACAATGCATCTCTAAACTAAACATTGGTTCTCCAAAAATAAGGTAGCGTTGGTAC
Source organism: Picea mariana (assembly GCA_032191745.1). NCBI lineage: Eukaryota > Viridiplantae > Streptophyta > Pinopsida > Pinales > Pinaceae > Picea > Picea mariana. Next base: position 206,933 of record JASDQU010012985.1, on the reverse strand, counting down.
ATTCCTAGTAACACATTACACCACGTAAGTTGCAATAAAACAATTTAACATAGAGTTGCCAGAAGCCAAACAAACCTATTGGTATTGTAAAGAACATGTCGTCGAAATGAATATTTCAAAATCTATAAGACTAATGTGCCTTATGGGAGGGACCACTAAAACAAAGTGTAGTGCAATAATAAACTAGGAACACCGATGTGGAATGTCTAGCAGTCTACATAACCTCTATCATGTGACTTGACATATGGCATCCACATCATTCAACTACCCTATAATGAATATATTTGAACCTGTAGTTGTATCAACTCAATAATATACAATTCAACTCCATCAATAACAATAGCATAGCCATTATATATTTAACGAATATCTTAAATAAGAACCTGGAATACAGAAGGAGCAGTCAAGTTCCACCCAGTCGTTGAATGGATCAGCCAAATCACTTGATCCAATCACCCCTAGGCCTGATAATGAATCCATAAGGGATAACTAAGCTTCTTGTTTGAGTAGTCCTTTTATTCTTTACAGTTGCCTAACACATATAGTGCTCACATGACAACACCTTCTCTTATGTTCTCTACATAAGGAAATATTTTCATCAACTATTTCCTTTCTTCCACATGCTAAGCAACATCTTGCCTCCTCACACATGTGTATATATAATTATTTTTTTCCCAGGTCTTATTGTGTTTCCCAACTCTTTTCCCTCCTTGGGAATTTTCACAACTTGGGGAAATCCCTAATTTTTTAGTGTGTGTCAATCATTATAATGACTTGTGACACTTTTTCTTTCCTTCCTAGGGTCAACTTCAACTTGTTGCCCACTCATGGATTCATAATCATCTCTTATTAACTAGTTTGTTCCTTATGTTCCCTTCATTTATTTAATAAAAAAATATCGTCTCTTACATCTGTCTAGTAACCAAGGACACTTGGCAAGTCGCTGTCTTGCACAATAATTAAATAATTAACAGTCAAATTACCCACCAATTGTACATTTGAATTTTCCACTTAAGGAAATTATTTAGCATGCTTCTTTATTTTATTCAACGGGTATTACACGCCATATTATGAGACTTAATAATGGATTCCTCTGCTTCCACTTCTCTTGTCTTGGTGGCTCTAGGTACTCCATTCTCTTCATCATGAGATTCTTCTGCATGACCTTTTTTTGACTTTTGAAATGATACATCCTCATCGAAGGTGACATCCCTTATAATCTTGATATTTCGGTAAACAGGAATGTATACTCTGTAGGCCTTTGATGTGTCACTATAGCCAAAAAATGTACCTTTCTTTCCATATGGGTCCAACATTTTTCCCTTGTCCTTGGGGATATGCACATATACATGAAAACAAAATATCCCCATGTGGTTGACCTCTGGATTATATCTTGAAAACATTTCCTTTGTTGTCTTCTTTTCAAGAACTCGATGGGGACTTCTGTTCTCTATGTACACAACTGTCATCACAACTTCTTCCCATAGATACATAGGTAAATCTTAATCATGGATCATGGCCTTCAATGCTTCCATAATTGTCTAATTCTTTCTCTCTGCCACTCCATTTTGTTGTGGATTATAGGGAGTAGAAAGCTACCTCTTAATCCCAACTTCTTCTCTGAACTATAAGAATTCATCTGAGGTTAATTATTCTCCATTGTTTGATATCAACGTTTTTACCTTCCTTTATGTTAGGATTTCTATTAGTTCCTTGAATTCCTTGAACTTACCAAATATTTTACCTTTTGAATTCAAGAAGTAAATCCAAGTTTTGTGTGAGTAATCATCAATAAAATATACATAATATATGTACCCACTGAGAAATGGTGTTGACATCGGTCTGCATACATCCGAGTGTACAATATCCAAGACTCCTTTGTCTCTGCTATTACTTCTTGGAAAGAGGTTCTTTGATAAATCTCTGTAGTGTAGGTGGGAAAATATCATATGCCATAGATCACTTGAATTCATAATGTAGTGAATCAATGTTGAATCTAATCGTCCCTTTAATTTATATAGTCCTCCTTCTTGGACATCGATAACAATTACATCATAAAACATATTTCCTTTTGTCTACATGAGAACTTTTGCATCTACAAATGCAACATTGAAACCCTTCTCATACAAAGTTGAAATTGAGGGAAGGTTCTTCTTCAAACATGGTACATAAAGAACGTCCTTCATCCTCATTTCCTTCCTATAATCTAGTTTGTAGGAGGCCTCTCCTACTCCTTTATTCAGATACTAATAATCATCACCCAACTTCACATTATGAGGTGGGTATTTATGAATTAAGTTTGACAAAGAGTTGTTATACCTTGTCAAGTGCTTAGAAGCACCGCTATCCACCAACCAAGTATCATTTTCAGGGTGATTGTTCCTATGAGAGCTGATATTAGGACGTATTCATCATCACTTGAATAATATTCTCTTGCAATTTTCTTCAGTGGTTCATCATCTACAATGAGATGAGCATGCTGCCTATTTCCCTTTTCCTTTTCTTTTAGGTTAATAATAAGGGGACACAATTTTACAACGTGTCCAAATTTTTCACAAGAGAAACATATCAAATTTAAGTGGTCTCTTTGATTCTTATTTGACTTTTGAGGTTTCTTTCAGGATGATGGTTCTTTCTTACTCTTTCCTTTCCTTTTATGAGCAGCTAAATCTTGATAATCATCCCTCAATTTGTTTTCTCTTGCTATGAGCCTTGCTTCCTCTTGAGTGCAATCTTCCCATAATCTCCTAAACTTGATTAGCTTCCTCCTTGAGCATATTTCTTGAATGAATGAGTCCCATTACCTTAGGATACCATTGGAGGTAGTCTTCACCATTTCTGATTCATCAACATGGTCTCCAATAGTTTCAATCTGTTCCTTGATCTAGTTCACTCTCGAGAAGTGAACCAGATATTCAGAGGAACATGGATGCTCATTCGAATACAAAAATCATGGATGCGAGACTCTATCCAAAGCCAATCCCCTCGTCAAATCCAACAAGCTGGACAACATATAGGGATAAAAACGTTTCTTTCTTTTTTAGTAGATTGATATAATTATATAGTAGATATTACTTCTCTTTTCTAGTAGATTTTTTGCTAATTTTTTTTGGTAAAGAAGAGATATTTACACTGCAAATACCATAAATACCATAAAGCTCTTAATGTTTACGACTCATCCAATTGTTGTATACTAAAATTTATATTTATGTAGTTTTGTTAAAAAAATTTAAAGATTTAAAATTGTTATAAAATCTGATCACATATTTATATAATGAATAAATAAATACAAGCGTACAATTGAAATACACACAACATGTTATTCTCCATTAGCCAAACATACAATTGAAATAAAGACAACATGCTATTCTCCATTAGCCACATTTATGTAAAACAAAAGAATTTTTAGATCTTTTAACATTATGAAAAGGTAAACAAATTAACATTTGGTATCTATAAGGTAAATATGAGTGTCGATAAGATATTAGGTAAACTCATTGCTTCGCAAATAGAAATAATAAATTCAATTTGAAAACCAAAAATGATAAATGTGTTTGAAAAGAGACCCCTTAGAGGTGGAAGAGAGTTTGGTGGTAGGATGTGGTATGCCCATACCATGGCCAAACTTGATAATTAACCAACGTGCTGAAAAAACTTGCTAAACTATATAGGTTTTAGGTTTAATTTCATTATTCCTTTTCTGACTAATATGATAGCAATTATACTTTTGATTTGATTTTATTCTTCCTTTTCTCACTAGTACCCATACAAAATATATTTAATATATTATTAAATCTTAGTCATTTATTTAATATTTATTATATTTTAAGTTTATTACATCTTGGCCATTATTTATTGGATAACATACCACAATGAAGTTGAATAATCATCAAAAGTACATACTTTTCAATAATAGTATATATTATAAATCTTAGTTGTTAAGTAATCAAAATGTGAAAGTTGTTTCCATTAAGATGAAAACATGTCATTGTATATGTAGGTAGTATACATTTCCTCATCCAAATCAACCGATGCATTCATTTAAGGACCCAACTAAGTCTTTGTAGCTTATATGGCCATGCATAGTGGAATCCTTGCTCCATCCTACCACTATTGTCTTGTTTTCTTCAACATAATCCATCATGATCGATCCCACTTCCACCTTCCAACTCCTCCCATGAGGTGTACAATTCAAGTCCTAGCATCGATGCAAAAATCATGTGCATATCTAGTACAATATTTGTTCATCCACCTTTGGCACCTTCCTCGCATTAGCATTCTAAATGTTCCTGTTGTAGTGGAACATTTAAGAGGTTTTATATACATAGTTGGTTCGATATTCACAACAGGGAACATTTGAACCCGAACCTTTGAGAAGATCTTCCACCTAGTTTATTCCCTCTACTTAAAAATGATCACAATCTCATTCTTTTTATTGTTTTCTTAAGTTTAATAAATGATAAAAATCTTAATTTTTTTAATAACATTTCATTTTATAAGGAGTTAAAATAAAACATATATATATTTTTAAGTATATAATTTTATAATAAAAAATCTAATTAAAAAAAAACAATTTCATTGCAAAATTATTATTTTTATTATTAAAATATATAGAAAGACTTTTAACCACATAATTTTGTGGACTTTCTTTAAAATTACTATTCTACTTTAAACTAATTTAGAATTTAAGTTTCGTTTAAAATATGAATTTATTATCAATGTATTATTCAGTTTTATCTTGTTTCTGCTACTATTGTTTTTCATAAAAATTTTACACAACTTAATTTTATATATATATTTCCTTTTTATTTTTGTTAAATGCACATTTCTCATCCCAATTTTAATATTTTATAATTTTTACATTAATTTAAATACTTATGTTTTCACATCTTCTTTCCACTCATATAGTTATATAGTCATATTTTCATATTTGTTCAATACACCTCTAGCATTTCAATTTTAATATTTTATAATATTTTCATTATTTGAAGTGCTTATGTTTTCACATTTATTTTTTCTAATCATTTGGATTAACTTTAACCATATGTAAATATATCTATTTAATTAGAAAATAACACCGATAATGATGGAGGGGCATTGTCAGCAAAGAACATGTTTTGAATTTACACCGAAAATAACACCGATAATGATGGAGGGGCATCGATGATAATGCATAGCGCGCTTTTTGATTTGTTTTGAATTTTGAACTGTTGGCGTATCCTGAGGAAATATTTTTTTGATTGGATTGCAAGTTAAAGAAGGATTTAATGAACATAGATTGGATGATTGCGTGAGATCAGAGGAGATCAATTTTCCTTAAATGAAACTAACTTAAATGCAGTTCTGGAGCATCCTCCCCTATCTGCATATCTCAGAAAATTCATTGTAATAGAGGCTTATCCAAAAAATTAATCAAACTAAAAACATAATGATAATTAACTTAATGTTTTTTTATAGTTTAAAAAAACAGTAAACATGATCCATCTTAATTATTATATTTGATGGAGGTCTTCATAATTAATTTGAAAAGGTGGGAAAGGATGTGATCTAAGTATTTTAACCCCTTTTACTTGATTCTATTGTGCTAATTATATGTTTACACTGAAAAATTGCAAATTTATATTAAATTCAATCTTCACATAATGTTACTTGTTTTTTTAATAAATTTGGTTCGTTTAATTAAATCTCAACTGTACTTAAAGTAGAATCAACTCCTGCCATTCATCAGACTGTCGAGGTCGAGCCCGATGGTGGTCAGTCTCATGTTGGAGAAACTCATGCAGAGCCGTCTAAACCTGCGCGATGTTTCAATTGCAGAAAATGGGTTGGATTAACAGGTTTTCAGTGTCGTTGCAGAATACAGAAGGAGAAGCCAAGTTACAACCAGCCATAGAATGTATCAGCCAAATCACTTTATCCAATCACCCCTAATCATGATAATGAATTCATAATGGAGAACTAAGCTTCATTTTTCAACAGTCCTTTCGTTATTTACAGTTTCCTAACACATATAGTTCTCACATGATAACTCCTTCTCTTTTGTTCTCTACATAAAAAAAAATATTTTAATCAACTATTTCCTTTATTCCACATGCTAAGCAGCATCATACCTCCTCACACATGTGATTATATATTTATTTATTTTCCCAGCTTTTTTTCCTTTTTAGGAATTTTCATATCTTGGGGAAATCCCTTATTTTGAGGGTGTGTCAATCACTAGAGTTGACCTCTGACACTTGTTGTTTCCTTCCTAGGGTCAATTTCAACTTGTTCCCTTCTCATGGATTCATAATCATCTCTTCTTAACTTGGTTGTTCCTTTTGTTCCCTTCATTTAATTAATAAAAAAATGTTTTCTTTTACATTTGTCTAGTAACTAAGGACACTTGGCAAGTCACTATCTTATAGAATAATTAAATAATTAACAGTCAAATTACCCACTAACTCTACATTCGAATTTTACGCTTAAGGAAATTACTTAGCATGATCCTTTATTTTATTCAAGGGGTATTATAGGCCATATTCTTATCCTCAAGAATGTATTCCTTTTCTTCCACTTCTCTTGTCTCCGCTACTCTAGGAATTCCATTCTCTTCATCAATAACTCAATGGTGAATTATATTTTATATGTACACAACATAATCGTCTTATTCTTTCTCTCTTCCACTCCATTTTTTTGTGGATTATAGGGACTAGATAGCTCCCTATTAATCTCAACTTGTTTGTATAAATCTAAGAATTCATCTAAGATGAATTCTCCTCCATTATCTGATCTCAACATATTTATCTTCCTTTTTGTTAGGATTTCTACCAGTTCCTTGAATTCCTTGATCTTACCAAATAATTGACCTTTTGAGTTCAAGAAGTAAATCCAAGTTTTGCGTGAGTAATCATCAATAAAATATAAATAATATATGTACCCACTGAGAAATGGTGCTTACATCGGTCCACATATGTCTGAGTGTACAATATCCAAGACTCCTTTGGCTCTTATATTACTTCTTGGAAAGGGATTCTACACATTCTTTCCTCGTGCACCTTTGCACATGCCATATATATTCACCTAGATATATAGTAGTCCTGTTACCATACTTATCACTATTGATAAAGATTTGTAGTGTAAGTGGGAAAATATCCTATGTGATAGCTCACTTGAATTCACAGTGTTGTGAATCAATGTTTAATTTGAGCGTCCCTTTAATTTGTATAGTCATCCTTCTTGGACACCGATAACAACTGCATCATCAAACATCTTTCCTTTTGGGCACATGAGAACTTATGCATATAAAAATGAAACTCTGAAACCCTTCTCATCCAATGTTGAAATCAAGATAAGGTTCTTTTTCAAACCTAGTACATAAAGCATGTCCTTCATCCTCATTGCCTTCCCAAAATCTATTTTGTAGGAGGCCTCTCCTACTCCTTTGATCAGATACTGATAATCATCACCCAAATTCATATTAAGAGGTGATTCTTTACGAATTAAGTTTGACAGAGAGCCTTTATACCCTGTCATGTGCTTAGAAGCACCACTATCCACCAACCAAGTATCATTTCTAGGGGTGACTGTTCCTGTGAGAGATGATATTAGGATGTAGTCATTATCACTTGAATCGTCTTCTCTTGCAATTTTATTCGGTGGTTCATCATCTTTAGTGGCATGAGCATGTTGCATATTTCCCTTTTCATTTTCTTTTATTTTAAGAATAAGGGAACAAAATAGGGGAAATTTTTTTACAACGTGTCCCAATTTTTTGCAACAGAAACGCATCACATTTGAATAGTCTATTTGATTCTTCTTCGACTTTTTAGGTTTCTTTTGGATGAGGGTTCTTTATTAATCCTTCCTTTTTTGTATGAGAAACTAAAGCTTGATCATCATCCCTCAATTTCTCTTCTCTTGCTACCGGCCTTGCTTCCTCTTGAGTGCAATCTTCCCATAATCTGTTAAACTTGATTAGCTTGCTCCTTGAGCATATTCATTGAATGAATCGGTCCCATTAACTTAGGAGAGCATACAAGGTGGTCATCAGCATTTCTACTTCGTCAATAATGTCTATAATAGCTTCAATCTGTTCCTTGATCTGGTTCACTCTCGAGAAGTAAGATTGAATAGACTTTGAATTTTGAACCTTCACATTCTTCATCTGGGTTTTCAATGTCTTCCTTATGATGATGTTTTTTCCTTCAAATAGCCAATTCAATGCATCCATCATCTTTTTCAAAGATTTTCACTGAGAAACATGATGGATCAGATGATCCTTGATTGAGTGTGATATAATCCTCTTAACCATGGCCTGGTTATTTTTATGCTTTTCCATGGCCTCATCTTCTTCTGTAACTTCCTCCTCAACAAATCTTTCTAAATCATGTTCTTTCAGAAGGAGACCTACTCTGTACTTTCATGCTCTGAAGTTTTCTGCTCCTTTGAGCTTCTCGTCAATTTTGGTGCCGGTAGTCATTCTACGTGGGAAGATGAAGTTATTTTAAAAAAACACTTCCAAAAATATGTGGAAAATATTCTTTTCAAGGCCATCTCTGATACCATGTTGATTTCTTTCTGTTTTTTCAATAATTAAAGTATTATATTCTTTTATTATTATTTATTATGCAAAAGGATCACAACTGAAAGATAGATATCCACATAACAATAAGATATATCCTCATGGAAACCCTAAGGGAGAGAAAACTTTGCAAACTTTCCTCAATATAGATTCCTCCACCATGTACAATGTCATACAATGATATTTCATGAAATCAAGACCAAAGAGACCTAGACACGAACCAAGAATATCCTCCTAGGTAAGTGTGTACTACCCTCTTGTACTTATATTCAATGAATGATTAAAATGACTCAATATAACCTCTATTGATACTCTAAAAGAAATAAAATACTTGACTCATTAATAAACTCTTTCACAATTACACTTAGGAATAACCAATACAATTACACCTAGGAATAACTTCGAAAATTACATAAAATCTCAACACTTATTATATTTTGTAACCACCTCGAAGCTCAAGCCATAGATAATGGTATGAAACATACAACAATGGTATGAGACATCTTCAACTGCTACAGGGAAATTGGTTCGTGGACAAATCCGTTAATGGGGGAGGATTAGTCGAATGTCAAAGGAGCCGAAGCTATACTATCTTATCGCTTGAAATGAATTATTTAGGTCATATAGAAAGAAGGTGCGCAACTTCAATCGATTGTGAAGAGAAACGAATTCGAGGTGGACAAAAGGATGTAGTATGCCTAGAACATGGCCAAACCACCATAATTAACTAAGTTGTTTAAAAAACTTTGTAAACTTTAACCTCTAGAGGATACACATACTTAGCCATAATTCTTCTAATAAAATGATAAAGAAAAAAATGTTATGAACATTTTAAGTTTATTAAATCTGGGTAATTCATATAATATTTATTATTAAAAGATCCTATATCCTATAACATTATTTTCAATATAGAAATACATATAATTCAAAAAATTAATCAAACTAAAAACATAATGATAATTAACTTAATGTTTTTTTATAGTTTAAAGAAACAGTAAACATGGTCCATCTTAATTATTAGATTTGATGGAGGCTTGCATAATTAATTTGAAAAGGTGGAGAACTGTCCTTAAAGTAGAAGCAACGCCAGCCATTCATCAGACCGCCGAGGTCGAGCCTGCTGGTGGTTAGTTTGATGCTGGAGAAACCCATAAACCGGCGCGATGTTTCAGTTGCAGAAAACGGGTTGGATTAACAGGTATTCCGTGTCGTTGCGGAAATACTTATTGCGGTCTTCATCGATATCCGTAGGAACATGGCTGCTCATTCGACTACAAGACTCAAGGACGCGAGGCTCTAGCCAAGGCCAATCCCCTCGTCAAAGCCAACAAGCTGGACAACATATAGCGATAAAAAAGTTTCTCTCTTTTTAATTAGATCGATATGATTATATAGTAGATATTTATCTATTTTTTAAGTAGATTTATTGCTAAATTTTTTTGGTAAAGAAGAGATACTGCAAATACCATAGAGCTCTTAATGTTTTCGACTCATCTGGTTGTTGCATATTATTAGTACAGCCGTTAATATAGCAGTTGGGGAACGGTTGGCTGGTAAAGAATTTATTAAATTTTATTATTGATTAACAAATAAACGGTTGCGGTTTATTTATCTGGTGTTAATATTTTAATTTATGTTAATCACTTAAGTGGCAATCAGTTAGCTATCAAAGTAATTTTTAAATATGATTAGGTGACTACTAAAAATATGATTTGTGACTACTAAAAATATGATTTGTGTGACTACTAAAAATATTCCAGCCATATTTAATCATGTCCATAGAAAACTTATTAAACACTAAACCCTTATTAAATCTGCCCATTATCAATAGGTGTACACCTTTCAACGTAAAAATTTATATTGATTTTGTTATAAATTTTTAAAAAATTAAAATTGTTATAAAATCACATCACATATTTATATAACTTATAGTTTATGGAAAAAA
>JASDQU010012985.1:176401-190701 GCA_032191745.1 Picea mariana | reverse complement strand
AATATGAACATAAAAGTATTTCTACTATTTCTTTATGTATGCGCGCGCACACACACACACACACACATATATATATTTACAACCATCACATTAAAATACACAATAATTCTACTATCATTTATGATCCAGAATTGGATCTTGGGACCAAAATGGGACCAAAAAGGCCTAAAAATAAAAGTTCTTGGAATGGCTTCAAAAATGGATGTTTGCGTAGGCCTCATCGATACGAACCTAGTGCAACTTTAATGGGCTCAAACAAATGTCGTATGCTCTAGATATCGTGATCTATTCATTTTTCCAAATAGACAAAAAGTCAACAATCAACAGGGAAAAAGTCAATGTTGATGTCATCATGATGTCATGTTGACGTGGAAGCATCTGGAAGCGAGACATGGCAGCTGACTATACAGTGATGTGGACAGGTTTTTGACTAGACAGGTATAGGTGGACCAATCAGGGAGTGACACATGTCACCACTACAAGGGTGACACGTGGCACGCCTATATAGCCACGTGGCACGCCCATACGGCCACATGGACCAGACATGGGATGTCATGTGGCACCCATTTGTTGGTTAATATTATTTCAAAATTGTTTGTAATCTATGAGGTTTGAACCCACAACCTCGGGTGTGGGCGAATGACTTGGCAAGGTCGAGCTAGACAACTCACCCGCACTCTATATATTAACCATATATGTTTCAACTTTTATTTAAGTTTGAATGTATGTATATTCGGCAGAGGCTAGGGTTGGGGCTAGGCCCCAGAATCCGGTTGCAACTCTTTCCACGGGACCCTGATGTATGTGTTTTCTCATGCTTGGTTATGGTTACAACTAGCCCTCAGGTCCTCCTTTAAGCACAAACCTTTACCATATGACCCGACCTCCATAGTTTGTTTGTTGGCGCAGATAAGGGGTTATCCCCAGTCGGTCGGGATAGCCCTCTGACCAAGGACATAACCATAGGCTTGTAACCCAAGGGCTTAGCACATGGGTATTTAAGGACAGGACACATGAGGAGCCACACGACCAGGTGCCAAACAGTTGGGGGGGCAGCGCGCCCAGCATTAGCGCTAGGCCACATGGAGGGTTCCATGTGACCAGGAGCTAGCATAAAAGGGGATGCACCCTGAATAATTGCAACCATGGGTTATTTTACTTTATAATAAATATTTTTCAATGATTTTTGCAGCAGTTATAGATATTTTTGACCAATATTGGGGGATATTGGGCCCTTTTTTAGGCCAGATCTTGGGGAGAAGTTGGGAGATGGTTAAAAACTTCAAGCCTATAAAAGCCAGAGGTACTTCGAGCCAAGGAGGAGGTTCATAATAGGTTTATGCTGAATATTTTTCAAGCCAAAGCCATTTTTATGTAGGGAAGCCATTGAGGAGAGCACCTTTGTGGGCCATTTCTAGGAGCTCCGTTCATCTGATTTCAGTGCCGTCAGTTTAGTTGGGTTCTAGAGATCTGGTAGAATAAGACCAGATCAGTTTGTAATCCTTTTGGAATTTTTGTGATGTACTTTTAAATATTTGAATAGAAATAAGAAAAGCCTCACCCACTGAGATAAAGGCCCAGAGATGTAGGCGAGATTTCCGAACTCCGTTATCATCTTGGTGTTTTATGGTTTTTTGTTCTTCATGTTTATCTCCATATATGTACATTTTTATATGGATTCTATGTTTCTTCTATAATTATTCCTTTTTCATCCATTTCCTAAATGGTTTAATAACACATGCTTAAAACTCAACCATTGTCATTTAAAATATCTTTTTGGATCAAGTGGTATCAGAGCTAGTTGAAATTTGGTTTTTGAGTTTGCATGATTACCAGGGAAAAGATACATCGTGGTGAAGTTGATCTTGTTTAAGAGAATCCATTGATTGGATTGAGAAAGAGAACTTCTCAAAGCTATAAGATGGCATCAGAAGAGGGACTTTCTCAGGATGAGAAAGAGTTTCAAAAAACTTTCTTCACCATGTCGGAGATGATGAAGGTTTTGTATGAGGATTACTTGGAACAGAAGAGACCGAACCTGGGTGAATCTTCAAAGGTCAAAAGTTAATTAGGATATGATGCTCCTCAAATTCCTTCTTCACCTCCTTCTTCTCCTTTCTCTTCAAGTTCAATTTCTAAAAGCACCGCAAGAAAACATGTTCATAAACATAAACAAGAAATGCCTTTACTAAAACTTGATGTGAAATTTGAATTACCTATGTATGATGGTGAAGTCAATGCAGAGAAACTTGATAATTGGGTCAGACAGATGGAGTTTTATTGCAGTGTGCAGCAAATCAAAGATGAGGCCACTCAAATCAGGTTGGCATTGCTTAGACATGCAGGCACAACACTCATCTGATGGCAAAGAAAGTTGAAAAATGGCACGCAACAAGTGGGTAATGTATTTCCATCATGGAAAAGTTTTATTTCTACACTTAGAAAGAAATTCTATCCTTTGGGTTATAAAGAGAAAGCTTTAATTGAATGGCAAGCTCTTAAACTAAGAAAGGGACAAACAACACAAGAATACACCGATGGATTTCATAAAATGGGATTGATGTTAGATATTTCTTTACATACACAAGAAACTCTTATGAAGTACATAGGAGGTTTACCTACACATATTCGAAACATTATATTCATGTTTGGACCTACTAATATTGATGAGGTTTATGTTCGAGTGACATACATTGAAGGAGGGAAAACATGGGTTCATGTATTAGGGGAATTTTCTTCAAGGGAAGAGGACAAAATGAAGTGGAATGGAAAGAAGGAAAATTCAGTGACAAGAATGGAATATAATCCCTCTTGCAAGCATTGCAAGAAAGAGGGGCATGATGAGGACCGTTGTTGGCAATTTCATTCTAAGAAGAGACCGAAGTGGTTCAAATAATAGAAAGGGAGGCAAACAATTGCAGAAACAACATGACCCATAGACTTTGGATTGGATTCAGGTGATGAATGTAAAGTCTCATTGGTTGGTTTAACAGGTAAAATTGGTGATGGATTTGATTCTAGAAGTAAATTGTTTCACATACGGGTCATAATTAGGCATACTAAGGTTGATGCATTGATAGATAGTGGATCTCAATCTAACTTGATTTTAGAGGAACTGGTTAAACAATTGGGATTAAACACTCAGATGCATCATAAGCCTTACACATTTAAATGGATAAGCAATGATCATCAATTCCACAAAACAAAATAATGCACATTAAAATTTTCAATTTCATCTAAGTTTGTGGATGAGGTAACATGTGATGTGGCGCCACTTAGCGAATGTCGATTGGTCTTAGGAAGTCCTTACTTATATGATTGTAAAGAAATATTTTACAGGGAAAATAATCAATATCACTTAACCAAAGAAGATCAAGAATATGTTCTTCATTCTCATCATTTAAGGGAAAAAAAATCTCTTCGAACTATGGAACAATTAAGAAATGCGGATCAAGCAAGAAACACACCTATAAATGTTTCAAATCAAGTAATAGATCTTAAGCAATAATAGGAGATCATTGTAGAATCGAAGATCAATCATAGTTTGCTTCAAGATAAGCTAATGTCGTGAAAGTATTATAAACATATCAACTCATTTGCAATCATATTTTTGATGCTATAATTAGTAATGTTGTCAACATGGATGATAGTGGCTTCTGTAAGAAGTGACAGGGTACAAATGTCTAACAATATGTTGTCAGTTATCATGTGTGTTTTATAGTTGATCTTGATGAGACAGGTGCACAAGGCAAAGTTCAAAGACAAAGAACAAGTTGGGTGGCCTATCCCACACTTTATGACTGGTTAGTAACCTTTTGGAGGACCAAAAGGTCTTTAGTGGGGAGGTGTGATCCAGAATTGGATCTCGGGACCAAAATGGGTCTAGGAAGGCCTAAAAATCAAAGTTCTCATAATGGCTTCAAAACATACATGTGCATAGGCCTTACTGGTACGAACCCAACGCAACTTGAATGGGCTCAAACAGATTTCATATGATCTAGATATCACGATCTGTTTGTTTTTCCAAATAGATAAAAAGCCAACAATCAACATGCAAAAAGTCAGCGTTTATGTCATGCTGACGTAGCAAAATCTAGAGGTGACACATTTAAACGATCGTATAGTGATGTGGATAGGCTGATGACTAGATAGGTACAGGTGGACCAATCAGGGAGTGACACATGTCACCACTGCAAGGGTGACACGTGGCACGCCCGTACGTCTTATGTGGTAGGTACAGTGGTAGGTGACTAGGCTGACACCTTGGCAGACAGGTGGACCAATGGTTGATGGATACGTGGCATCAGTTCAGGAAAATGGGAAGGTGTCACATGGCTCGGACATGGGTTGCCACGTGGCACCCATTCGTTGGTTAATATTATTTCAAAATTGTTTGGACTCTAAGAGGTTTGAACCCGTGACCTCAGGCATGGGCGAATGAATTGGCAGGATCAGGATAGCCAACCTACCTTCACTTTGTTTCTTAACCATATACATTTCAAGTTTTATTTAAGTTTGAATGTATGTATATTCGACGGAGGTTAGGGTTGGAGCTAGGCCCCATCCCCCAGTCAAAACCCTTGCCACGAGACCTTGATGTATGTGTTTTCATGTGCTTGGTTATGGTTACAACTATCCTCCCATTCCTCCTTTAATCATGGACCTTTACCATATGACCCAACCTCCATGGTTTTTTTGTTGGTGCAGATAAGGGGTTAGCCCCGGTCAATCAGGCTAGCCCGTTGACCAGGGGCATAACCATAGGCTTGTAACTTGATGGATTAACATATGGGTATTTCTTTCCAGGACACATGGGGAGCCACACTACCAGGTGCCAAACAGTCGGGGGGGGAAGTCTGCCCAACAATGGTGCTAGGCCACATGGAGGTCGCCATGTAACCAAGAGCCCACATAAAAGGGTTTGTGCCTTGAATAATTGCAAAAGTGGGTTATTTTACTTTATAATAAAGATTTTTCAATGATTTTTGCAACATTTATAGAGATTTTTGGCTAATATTGGGGGATATTGGGCCCTTTTTTAGGCCAGATCTTGGGGAGAAGTTTGGAGATGGTTACCAACTTCAGGCTTATAAAAACTATAGGTTCTTGGAGCCAAGAAGGAGGTTCAGAATAGGTTTATGATGAATATTTTCCAAGCCAAAGACATTTTTATGCAGGGAAGCCATTGAGGAGGGCACCTTTGTGGGCCATTTCTGGGAGCTCCATTCATCCGATTTCAGCCGTCAATTTTTTTGGGTTCTAGAGATCTAGTGGAACAAGAGACCAGATCAGTTTGTAATCCTTTTGGCACTGTTGTGATTTACTTTTAAATATTTGAACATAAATAATAAAAGCCTCACCCACTGAGACAAAGGCTCAGAGACATAGGCAATATTGTCGAACTCCTTTATCATCTTAGTGTTTTATGGTTTATTGTTCTTTATGTTTATTTCTAGATCTGTACATGTTTATATGTTTTCTATGTTTATTCTACAATTCTTCCTCTTTCATTCAGTTCCTAAATGGTTTAATAACACATTCTTAAAACTCAACCATTTTTGTTTAAAAGACCTTTTCGGATCAATTTAACTATGACAAGCCATAGTAAAATAGGGTCATGCACTCCCTTAAGAATTGATTTCACTTATGCATACATAGTTCACATATTCCTAACAAATAAAAACCATAAATATAACAATGAAAAAGGAATACAATATGAGATACATATCTGAAACCTGATGTTGGAATACAAATGGAACAACCACGTTCCACCCAACCATAGAACATAACATTCAAGTTCACTTGTCCTGCTCACCCCCTAGACTGACCATGAGTCCATAAGGGAAAACTCAATGATCCTCCTTATCTATAGTCACCATCCATAGATCATAAAAATCATTTTCCTCACACTAACAATGCTCATAACAACAAATAGTTTATTTCCCCCCACATACTAAGCAGTGTCATGCCTCCTCCATATGTTGTTAAAATATTCATCCTTGTGCCTAGGTCTTTCCTTCACTCCTTGGGGAAATTCACAACTTTACAAATCCCTCATTTTTAGGGGATGGTAGTGGTCAAATTCCACATCTACCACTTGTAAAAATCATCCTTGAGGTAACTCAAACATGTTCCCCACTCATGGAGTCATGGTCAACTATTTTTAACCCGGATGTTCCATTTGTCTTCCATCATTTAATTTATTAAAAGTTTGTCTTACACATGTGTCAAAATAAAAGAGGTTAGTTGGGAAAGTTAAATCATTTCCCAACAGTCTTCAAATAATTAATTACAACAATCAAAATTCCAAATTTGGATTTTCCATAAATGGAAAATAATTTCCAAATTCAAATTTTCAAAAAATGAAAGTTTATTTTCAAAGTTCACTTAGAATTTAATATTCTAAAATTTGAGGATATTACATCCTCTCTCCCTTAAGTACAACATTGTCCTGAGTGTTCATTCCTCTCTCATAATAGGGTTGGATAAGATTTTAGTGGATCTTCCTTCAATTCCCAAGTGGCCTCCTCAGGGATAAAGTCCTTCCATTGCACTTTTACCCGGGCAATGGCTCTATTCTGTAGTACTGTTTCTTTCCTATCCAGAATGCATAAAGGTTCCTCTTGGAAGTCACCTTCTGGTTCCACCTACACCATGTTCCAATCAAGGATGTGAGGAGGATCATGAATATGCCTTTTTAATAAGGAAACATGAAAAACATTATGAACTTTTAGGTTTGCAGAAAGTGCTAGTTGATACGCCATGGGTCCAATTCGAGTTAAAATATCGAAGGGGCCACAAAACCTGGGCACCAACTTTGAACAATTTCCTAGCTTTAGAGAGCTCCTCCTTTCTTTGACTATCAGATATACATGGTCCCCAATTTGAAATTCTTGGTGTCTCCTTTTTAAATCTGCATAGTTTTTATGTCAGTCTTGGGCCTCCCTTAAATTTTGTTGTACCCTTTTTACTATTTTTTCCATTTCCTAGAGAATTTACGAACCCATCATAAGCCTTTCAACTGGATTATCCCAGCTATTTGGGGTTGTTCATTTCCTTATGTATAATGTTTCGAAGGGACTCATCTTGGCTGATGTCTGATAGCCATTATTGTAAGAAAATTCAACTAAGTGTAGGTACTCCTCCCACTTAGTTGGTTTCACTCTCACGTACATTCGTAACATGTCTTCCACAATCTGATTCATTTGGTCAGTTTCCCATCCGTTTGTGGATGGTATCTTGTGTTGAAATTCAGGTTAGTATCCAATTCTGCAAACAATTCCTTCCAAAACTTTGATGTAAATTTGACATCTCTTTCGAAGATCACCATCTTAGGAATTCCATGTAATCTAAATATTTATTTCCTAAAAATTTCAGCAATATTAATTGCTTTATAAGTAGATTTCACAGGTATAAATGTGCATATTTTCTAAGTTTATCAATCACTACCATAATCGAGTCATTTTGCTTTTGAATCTTAGGCAAACATGTGATGAAGTCCAACGATATAATCTCCCACTTCCATTCTGGTATATGTAGAGGTTGTAGTAGACTGGCTGGATGTTGATGTTCAACCTTTACCTGTTGACATTCTAAGCATTTAGATAAATATTCAGCTATTTCACTCTTCATGTTAGGCCAATAAAACAATTTTCTTAAGGCTGTTATCATTTTCTAGTATCCTGGTTTACCATAATATGGCCTTTTGTGCAATTCATCAATTTTTTTTTATTTTAAATTAGTAGAGTTAGGTACATACGGTCTAGTTTTGAACCTTAACAGTCCATTTTTATCTAAAATCAGATCTGTTTTATTCAGTTTTTCTGCATTTTCTTGCAATTTTGTTATTGTTTTGATGTATTTTTCGTCATTACTGCTTGCATATTTTATTCTTTGTTCGATGCCATTTTTCCCTTTGTTAACACTTATCTCATAAAGTTCGTTAGTCCTCTGACTTAGAGCATATGACACTTTGTTTTCTTTACCTTTGATGTGTCTTACTTCAAAATAAAATTCACTGGAAAAGGTGAGCCATCTCGCTTGCCTTGCGTTGAGATCTGGTTGACTCAATAAAAAAATTACACCACTATTGTCGGTTAGTAACATAAACCTTCTCCCCATTAAATAATGTCACCACATTTTTAGAGCATGAATTACGACTGTTAATTCCAAATCATGTGTAACGTAATTTCGCTCATGTTCTTTTAGTTTGCATGATTCGTAACAAATGACGTGTCCATCTTGTGTTAGGACACCTCCCAAGCCTTCTTTGCCTGCATCCATGCGAACTGTAAAATCCTTATCGGGATCCACTACCCTTAGGATAGGTGTTTTAGTTAGCAGTCTTTTTAATTTATCAAAGTTATCCTAACATTTTTGAGACCAAGTAAATATTATTCCCTTTTTCTATAGGGATTTAATTGGATACACAATCTTAGAAAATCCTTCGATAAATCTTCGGTAATAACTAGTAATTCCCATGAATGATCTGATGTCTGTTACATCCTTAGGGATAGTCCATTCCATAATGGATTTTATATTTTCTAGATCGACTGCAATACCATCTTCGGATATCACGTGTCATAGGTACTGTATATTTCTTTGGTAGAAGTCTCACTTATCAAATTTCGCATACAACTTATGTTTCCTTAAGGTATGCAATACTATTTTCATATGTTCTTCATGTTCTTCTTTCGTTTCTGAGTAAACTAAAATATCATCGATAAACACAAACACAAATTTATCCAGATATTGATTGAATATACTATTCACCAAACACATAAAGGTTGTTGGTGCATTAGTAAGACCGAACATAATTATGAAAAAATCATAGTGTCTGTAACGTGTTCTAAATGTTGTTTTATTTATGTCTTTGTCTTTTATTCTGACTTGGTGATAACCAGACCTTAAATCTAACTTAGACAAGATCATTTCTCCTCCAAATTGGTCAAACAGATTGTTAATTATGGGTAAAGGATACTTATTCTTGATTGTCATCTTATTTAGTTTTCGATAGTCAATGGATAGTCTCAAGATCCCATCTTTCTTTTTAACGAACAGAACTAGTGCTCCCCAAGGTGAGACACTTGGTCTGATATATTCTTTTTTTAGCAGTTCTTGCAACTGAATTTTCAGTTCTGTTAATTCAGTTACACTCATTCTATAAGGTTCCTTATATATCAGGGAAGATCCAGGTAGTAGGTCGATAGAGAAATCTATCTCTCTTCTTGGAGGTATTTCTTGTATTTCATTCACAAATACATCTCTAAACCCATGTAGGACTGCAAAGTCCTCTAAACTGGGTTTGTTTTCCTTTTCTAAGAGATTAGTTACTTGAATAGCATAAACTTGGAAACCTTTGTTCATACATTTCTTAAGCTGCATGGTTGATATCTGACTAACCAAAACTAGTTTTCTTATCCTTTGTATCGTCCTAAATGTTTTTTTTTTGTCTCTATAAATAAGTGACTTTTCGCAACAATTTAATATTACTTTATGTTTCTCTAACGAGTCCATTCAAATGATTAAATCATAATATCCCAAACGTAAAATGTTCAGATCTAACTTTGTACTTTGACCGTCTATGCTGAGTTCACATTTAGGAATAAAATTTGTTAGATTTATCTTGGTCCTTGTTCCTAACTGTAATAACCAGTACTTAGCATGGTTTACTTTCTTGAGCTTCTTTAATTCAACTAAACCAAGAGTAACATAACTCATACTAGCTCCTGGGTCAATTAATATGGAAATGTAGTTATCATGAATTTTACCTTCAACCTCCACGATAGTGGATTGATGATAAGCTCTCCTACCATCCACAACTGCATTAATTGTATGCATGCTTCTGCCCATATCTCCTATTGGTGAAGCTTCTTCTAGGTTATGTACTGAAGTTCTTTCCGTGGAGATTAAGCATGGATGATTTCTCCTCAAGTGAGGTTCTCCACACTCCCAACACTTCAATGGTTCTCAGGGGTTGTCCCCAACTTTCTTGACTCCTAGGTTAACTGGTCTACCTCCCCCTTGAGTTCTCTAGGTGTTTGAATGATAGTCCTTCTTTTGGAAACTTTTGTCCATATTATGGAAAGGGGATGGTTGGAAGACTTTCTTTCCTTGATTCATTTTGTCCCATTTCTTGTCCTTCCATGCCTTGGGAATTTCAACTCTCTATTTTTACTGATCATAGCACATCCGAGCATTTATAAGTACTTCATTTAAAGACTTGGGATTGTCAAATTCAATTATGTCTTTGTACAACTATGGTAGACAACTTAAGAATCGTTGTATCTTTACTTTGTCTTCTTTGATGTATGGTACGAATCTCAATAGTTCTGGAAATTTATTTATCAGATCGTCCATGGTCATTTGTCCAAGTCTTAGTTCATAGAATTCCTTAGTTTTTATTTCATAATAGATTTATGACAAATATTTCTTCTTGAAATATTTTTAAAATCTAATCATTCCATTTGTTTCTCTTTCAATCCCTTAGCCAATTTCAGGTCTTGCCAGCAGATACTTGCTTTTCCCTTCAAGTTGTAAATGGCCATTCTGACTTTCATATTACTAGATTAGTTGTAAATCTGGAAGTATTTCTTTATATCAAGTATCCATGCTTCATCCTTTTCACCCTTCTTTGATTCTCCATTGAAGGTGGATGGTTTTATTTTCTTGAATTCACCTTCTAGGTGATCTAGTTGTTTTCTTTTTCTTCCCGTAGTTGTTTTGTTTCCTGTCATGTGTGTGTTTTCGGAAGAACTATTCTCATTTTATGTTTCATGACCAAATTTTTTAGAGGAACCTTTGTTGACTTCTTCCTCTTTTTCATTGTTCTTTGGGATCCTCTTGGTTAATATACTATGTAGCATCATTTCATTTATTTCTAACCGGTCTTCCTATGCCTTTTTCAGCTTTTCATTTTCTTCTTTAAACACTTGTAATTCCACGATGAGGTTCTTCATTGTTTCCAAAATCTAGGTGGCTCAATTTATTTCGGTGTTATGCCCCAGTTCGTTGTTATGCACCTATTATTTAGAACTACAAAACAATTTTTTTGTTTGTAACAGTAAACATATTTGTTAGTTTTTATTCAACATAAATAAAAGAATTGAAAATAATTTTGGTCTTTCCCCGAGGTCCAAGTGTTGTAACCTTCATCTCTGATACCATATGTAATGTACCCCAAATTTCCCTTAAGAAAAAAATTTGTTAGGGGGCATTAAAGTCCCTTGAATCAAAAACATTGTTTTGCGACACAAAGATAATCCATTATATATATCTTATTCCTTTAATGTATGCATAGAAGTTTTACTTCTTTGTCATTATCCCTCTTAAGGCCGAAGGATATTTAAACTCCACTTGTCTCTTACTGTTATATTTCATTATAGTGTCGTTATTGGATTATGAATCACACACTAATTTGTATTAAAGAGTTGGTTACCATGACCGTCATAGCCCTTAGAAAATACACTAAGTTTATGTCCAGACATGATATCCACATTAGATCGCGTAATAGACTATAATTAATCATATATTGTCCACTTCTACATAATCTTCTAGCTCCAATAAACAATATAGACTATACACTATACACTATCATATAGACCATCCATAACATTATATTGTTTATCATATAGACTATCATATAGATACCATAAGAATATATAATTTATCATAGAGACTATCCATAACAACATCTGACTTTAGCAATGTAGAGAAATATTTAAACAAGAGGTGAGAACGATATTACCTATACTAAAACATTAGTAACCCTACTCGACTACTAACAAAGTTTCATCGTTTTATGGTTAACGCTAGGATAAAACGTAACTAAGCAATTAAGTGGTTTGAAAACCATTTTATGGTGGATGGCAAGTCAGGTTTGATCTTACTCCATGATGGTCTGTAGCCATTTACTCCTGGCCTGGTCCATTAATGGTGAAGTTGGTCCCGTACCTTCCAAACTGACACTTAGACGAAAATGCCCAATGCAAGCTCGCCATTTCCTCTACTTCACATTGTAGAGGTAATGGGTGTGTATCGGCCACTTTTAATCTTCTAGCAAGGGCCTCGAGGTAGAAATTTGTCTTCGTAGTTTCCCCTTTAGTCCTATAACAAGAAATGTTCCTCTATGCTATATGAAAAATTTGCCTCTGCTCTGTATACGAAAAATTGGCCTCTACGTTGTATATGATCGGTGAGCGATGGAAGGAGGCACACACATATGGGGTTCTTTATGTGCAAGGGTGAGTAACATTATGTCTCTTATGTTTTTTGTGAGACATATTCCGTCATGTCTTCTCTGTCTAGTGCAATGTAAAATAAATTGAGAGGTTCCAAGTAATTAGTCAAGAGGTTCAATGTATAGACCTCATGTTGATTTCCTTGTTTGACATTAGACAATGTATGATAGTTGCACCTCATTTTGCGTTTTCTCTCGAGATTATACTGTGTTTATGTTTCCATTTATAGGTGAAACCCCTTTAGATTTAATGCTTGGTTTCAGGGTTATTGTGTTTTCCTCTCGGTTGGTTGTTAGTATTCAAGATTATACTTGTTTGTGGTCCCTTCTTAGTTCAATCGTTATCCGAAGCGTTAATATAAGCTAAACCCTATGATTTTCCCTGGTTTTCTTTTATGCACCGTTCATATCACTAGAATTATTGCACTCTGGAAGTCATCCAAAATATCAATGCCTACTATGTTGGTTGATGTTATTCATACTTGTTTGTTGTTAAAACTCCGTAAGAATTTTATAATTTACATTCTGTGTATATATATGGAAATATTAACACTCTATAGGAAATTTTGTAATTTGCATTCTGTATAAATATATGGAAAATTAATAGGATCTTATTCATTTGAAACAACATTTGTTTGTATCCTCTGGTTGTAAACAAATTCCTCTGCCAAGAAGCATTGGGGTTTGTCTCGTGGAAACCTCGAGAGCCTCTTTCGCTTGATCTCTTGTATGATACAGTTATTAATTTAAGTCATTTATGAAAGAGTTTTCCTATGTTGACCACTCTGCAGTAATAAAAGAGAGAGTACCCTTGTTACTAACTGCCATTCCTAAGCATGTAACCATTTTCTGCCTCATCTGTTGTATGTATATAGAATGAAAATGTAGGGCTCGAACACGTTTTTCACAGTTAGCTTCTAACCTATTTATTGGGTTCTTACTGTAATTTTATATACGCTCAAACTTGCGTAATTTACCTTTCTGTAATGATATTTAATTTTAATGATTCATTTTTTGTTATTATACTCAGGTCACATATTGTGCACGTCCATGAATGTTTTTAAATGTAATAATTCCTCACTGTGATCGTTACCCCAAATTGCAAATTCCATTGTGTGATTTCGGGAATTAAGAATGGTAGTTCTTGTTAAATCATTGACCTTGCCACATTCGATTCTTTCATTTATTTGGTCCTATGTACATGGTTTGGATATTACTATTATGTTCTTCATGTTTGATTAATCTATGCACAGTCTATTTCGATGATAATCACTTACTATCGCTTCCTTTGTTTTACAAGTGAAAGTTTCTATGCATGGATATATGAAATTAATGATGGGCCTTTTCTGTTTTGTGACAGTACCCATGAGTCAGTTCTAGGTCCACTCCTCCTCCTCCTAGATCATGGGTAGATTGTCGCACAAGGAATAAAGGAAATTTGGATTTTCATCGGGACTCAAGATAAGTTTTCTCCCAGGATTATTCTATTGTTTGATTTTTATAGAATTAAAATGATAGTGAATTACTAAACCCTCATTTACTTCTTTTGTAGCTTGTGCAAGTTGGTGTAATCGGATGAAGGAAGCATCTTACCTTGAAATCTATTCGAGTTTTGATCTATGTGCACATTACTTTGGTTACATACAGATTATGTGTATACTTCTTAGAACTCTGTTTACGATACAATAGGTTGTGGGGTCTTTGGTCTATGGTAATCCAACTGTAATATTTGAACATTGATCGATTGAATACAAAGGTTTCTTTTGTAAGATACTTTGAATTCATCACTATATTTCTAAGGTAATAAAGATACTTTGAATTCATCACTATATTTTGTAAGATACTTTGAATTCATCACTATATTTCTAAGGTAATAAAGAGTGTATTCAGACTGTTATTTGTTCTACCTATTCTTTGTGGTATTTGTGTATGTACAGATTTAAATAGCAATTCAATATATATATATATATATATAAATATTTGCAATGGCCAATAGGAACACAAAAATAGTTCTACTATTTCTTTATGTATGAGCACACACACACACACAAACATATATATA
>JASDQU010012985.1:149893-176328 GCA_032191745.1 Picea mariana | reverse complement strand
TATATATATATATATATATTTGTACAACCATCACATTCAAATATGCAATATTTCTAGTATCATTTAACTATGACAAGCCATAGTAAAATAGGGTCATGCAGTCCCTTAAGAATTGATTTCACTTATGCATACACAATCAACATATTACTAACAAATAATAACCATAAATATAACATTGACAAAGGAATACAAGTTGATATACATATCTGAAACCTGATGCTGGAATACAAGTGAAGCAACCATGTTCCACCCAACCATAGAACAGAACAACCAAGTTCACTTGTCCTACTCACCCCCTAGCCTGACTATGAGTCCATAAGAGAAAATTGAATTATCTTCCTTAACTATAGTCACCATCCACATATCAAAAAAATATTTTTCCTCACACTAACAATGTTCATAACCGTGGAAAAAAACAGTGCTCATAACAACAAATAGTTTATTTTCCCCAACATACTAAACAACGTCCTGCCTACTCCATATGTTGTTAAAATATGCATCATTTTTCCTAGTTATTTCCTTCCCTCCTTGGTGAAATTCATAGCTTTACAAATCCCTCATTTTTAGGGGCTGCTAGTGATCAAATTCCACATATTCCACTTGTAAAAATCATCCTTGAGGTAACTCAAACATGTTCCCCACTCATGGAGTCATGGTCAGCTATTTTTAACGTGGTTGTTCCATTTGTCTTTGAGCATTTGATTTATTAAAAGTTTGTATTACACATGTGTCAAAATAAAAGAGGTTTGTTAGGCAAGTCAAATCTTTACCCAACAGTCATCAAATAATTAATTACAACAATCAAAATTCCAAATTCGTATTTGCCATAAATGAAAAATAATTTCCAAATTCAAATTTTCCAAAAACAAAATTTTATTTTCAAAGTTCACTTAGAATTTAATATTCTAAAATTTGATGATATTATAATTTCCCCAGTGATAGATTTATTTTTGTGATTTCCAAGTATATTGTCTCACAAAGGATCATATACGAAATGCTTATATTAATAATAGAGGAATATTCCAAAATATTTCTATGTATATATGTGTTATCAGATAGCCAGAAAAGAATAAGTGTATTATGGAGTCAGTTTCTTAAACTCTCAGATATTATAAAAGGTTAAAAATCAACATAAAATGATATAAATCTATAACAACCCCTCTCTTATGACCACAAGTGACATACAAAAGGTAAAAAAAAGTTGTTTCTTTAATTAAATTTCCCTTTTATTAGTTTTTCGTTAGGAATTTAAATCATCACCATGATAGAAATGTCATCGACACGTCATCCAATTTATTAAAAGAAAATATAATAATCCATTAACAATCAATCACGATACAAGGTCGACGCATCATCACCATGAATAACGATATGCATGTCAACGCATTAACACAATTTAAACAACAACACCTAATCATTGCATTCACATACTTAATAATGATGCATAAATAGTACAAGCAATCAATCATGTCTCACGTCTTCACATCACGATCAACGAAGAAGAGCACCAACAAGGATCAACCATATCATGAAAATTAAAAGAACTACTTGCCCAACCTATCCTACATGTTTAGGACCTCCAAGAAACATAAGCAATTCTCAATCCTAGTTTCCAATTGATTTCAACTATTTAAGGTCTCAGGGCTGGCAACGTTTCTGAGGAACAAGGAGGTGTTTACATCCCACTAACACAAGCAAGTCAAAACCATCTAGCTAAATCAACAACATCAATGATAATCAAGGGAAATAGTGTTCTTTCAACAATCATACATCATATAATTTCAAAGGCGCAAGAGAATTAATTACTAATCCATCATACCAAGACATAAGATAAAACATAGTGTAATCAACTTTAGATATTGTGCAAAATTAAACAACTCTAAAATAAACATGCATCCACATAAACCATAGTGCTCAAGTAAAAGTCTACTTTATTTTCATCGCGCAAAGTAAATCCAATCACATAACTAATCATACATCATCAATATTCAAGCATGCCAATAATCTAATTATTTTGTCACAGCATAATCCAAGGCACAAGGGTAATCATCTAAATCTTAACTGGCGCAAATAAATAATCAATCAATCCTTTCGATACCAACAATAATCCAATGGCTCCAGAGAACCCATCACTTAATCATTTCACATCAACACATTTTCGTAGCGTGATAAGTACCAACTCTAAACAATCATTCTTACACTATAATTCATGGCACGCAAGAAGTCTAACCTCTAATAAATCATACTTTACTTTATATTTTTGGTGCACACAAGGAGCCTAACATCTAATAATCATTTTCACATCAACAATTCCAGACATGTGAGGTATCGATTTGTTTTGAAATGCGTAAGAGAATACAATTAATAAATCATTCAACATCAATATAGTTTCTTAATTTAAAGCATGAATTCACACATAAAGAATCTAGTTAATAATACATGCATTAGCATAATCACATGGCACAAGCAATCTAACACATAACCATTCACACATCACTTTTATTCCAAGGCGCAATATTTTCAAGTAATCAATCGATCATACATCAACTGTCTACACGACTCATCATAACGACGTTAACTTCAAGACACATAACTTATCATCCACTTCATCTTCAAGGCACAAAGGAAACTAAGTACTCAATCATTTACACATCGACATTAATCCAAGGTGCAAGGGACTCTAAAAACTCAATCAATTGTACAATCGACATAAGTTCATGAGTAAATTAATTACATAACTATCCATACACGCATTATTCATTGCACAATTTACTCAAATCAAATAAAACATTCATCACCTCAATTTATTGTCAACACAGTCATAATTATTTTATGGAATCTCAAGTTATCAATAAGAAAAGTCAAATTATAGCATACTCATAAGGATATTCAAATCACATCTACTCCTTATAATTTTTCCAGCGCATCCACACCCCAATACAATAAATTAACAAGGTTGCAGCTGGAGGGAGAAAACAATGGGGGAAAATTTACCAAAGCACTAAAGGGATCAATGGAAAGAGGTTCATGTTAAAATGGGAGAGTACAGTGATATAAACAAATATTCTATTACTTACAATATCAATACAATGGACTCTATTATATAGAGTGTACAGGTTGTTATTAGATCTAACTTATTCTAAAGATAACTGGAGAGGTTGAGAGAATATCTCAACCACACACCAAACAAGGATCTCACAAATCCAACTCTCTAACAACCTCTTAATAATAGGATCACACAACTCACGTAGAGATTAACTCTACCTCTCAACACATTAACAAGTATAATAGATAAGTAGGAATTATATATTCCAACACTCTCCCTTAATGAATACTTATCTAAATATCTATGTGGTCATATCTTCGTGTGCTTCCTCTTGTACCTGCATCTGATTATTGACATCCATATAAAGAGAAATCCATCTACCGGAATACATGGGTCATCAGCCGCTGTAACCGCTAGTTCTATAGGAATCCTTTTCAGCTACATGGTTCATTCAACCATTCTTCCTCATAGCTCCCCCTTCATCACATCATCATCAACCTGGGTTTTATTTTGGCTTACCCATAACCGTGATTTGGATTTTCTCGGATTACCCTCAACCATGCACCAGGTTTTCTTGGATTACATGTAACCATACTCTGGGTTTTATCGGATTACCCTCAACCATGCATCAGGTTTTTTCGAATTACCTGTAACCATGATTTACATAGTGGTTTCTAGATTACCATGAAATTTTCACATTAGGGGGTATACAGTGGCTTAGGTACATAGAGTTTTCTAGGACCACTACATCAAAATATCATAATCTTGCTTTTCAATTACATGTCTCGCAAATAACATAACTATGCACACCTTCAAACCAAAAAATATCAATAACAATACTTGTAAAATCATAACTCAATCACACTTCTCACAATCAACCCTATGTGAGTCCGACGGAATGGGCACATACACCTCACTTCATTTCGCTATAACACCTCCATGTAATCTGTAGAAGAACTTCTTGAACATTCTCTTTGGAAACACTGTGGTTCTGGGATACCACCTCGGGCTCACGGGCAGATAGATCACGCTCGCTTCCATTATGCACTCGCCAATCGAACCATTGCATTGCAGCTGCAGAACCTTCTTGGGCACGCGGGCGGCCACGATCCTGGCACCTCTAGGCGCTGGCACCATTCTGACGGTAACAAAGCCACACTTCTCGGTGACCTTAACAGGCATAGTATGGGGCTTCCTGATCTTATTACCCCAGTAACCCCTCCTCACAGGAATAACCAAAAGCTTCACCAAAATAGTAGCTCCGCGGATAGCCGTGGCCACCTCTTTGCTACACTTGACCCCAAGCCCTACGTGGCCATTGCCGTCACCCACAACAACGAGTGCCTTGAATCGAGTCCTCTGCCCGGCCCTCGTCTGCTTCTACACGGGCATGATCTTCATGACCACATCCTTCAGCTGGGGTCCCAGCATGGCCTCCACGATCACTACGCCCACGGACTCTAACTCGACCTCCACTGTAGTACCTCTCACCCTCTGCAGGTTTCAGAAACTCATTGATGCTGACAGCCTTTCTGATTAGAAACATCAGCCCATAATCCCGAGACCATAACCTTAGGCCTCCACATCGATAATTGACCAGTCTCGTCCACTCCTCCACCTCATTTCTTTGACTGTCCTTGTCAACAAATGACCACCTCAAAAAACACTTGCCACCATTGGAACAACTATAGGACGTACAGGAACTGTCGATTTCTTGTTCCTTCACCATTTGCAATTTACAGCTCGTCCAACTGTCTTCTCTGCACAGGCACTCCAACCTTTCTCTGTGCGATCTCCATCGCTCTCATCGCCATGTCCCTGTTACACTCCATCTCTCTGGGGTTCTCTCTACATACAATTCTGGAAGCTCGATCACGGGTCAGCTGGCCTTAATTTTCTTCAGAGATTCTCAGGTTTTCAATGCACCTTTCAAAACCCTCGCTACAGTGACACAGCTGACGAGGAATCAATTTATGAGGAATCAATTATGGGCTCTCATAAATGAAGGAAGAAGCAATTTCCGAGATCCCATCTGGGAAAGGAACAATTTATGAGAATCTTCTTAGATCTGATTAAAGGAATTGATGTCCCAGGAAAGCCATAGAATATTGGACTGTCTCGGAAAGTTGGATATACTTTCACACCAATCACCTTCAATCCTCAGCAGCTACAAGCTGCAGATATCAACAAAATGATTTTCGATTTCCACACAGTTGTCCAAAGAATAGAAGAGATCTGGTTATGTGGCGGTCTCCTTCTAAATCACCGGCGGCCGTTCCAGTTTATCCTCCAGCAATAACGAGCACGGTCAAAGAAATATACAACAACTCATGGTGGTAGCAGTTCACGCCTTTTGCAGGCTCCTACAGATAATGATGGTAGCAAAAAACTTCAAACAGTAGTGATCTTACATGATACTCGAGGGCTCTATCTCCTCAAACCACGAATAACAAGAACAAGAACATACAGCGCTGCAACCTTCACTCAATCAAACACATTCCTCTACTCTCCGCCATGTTCCTGGGCACTCCCGAGTCACGCCCAGCCCTGAAGCTCTGATACCATGTTAAAATGGGAGAGTAGAGTGATATAAACAAATATTCTACTACTTACAATATCAATACAATGGACTCTATTATATAGAGTGTACAGGTTGTTATCAGATCCAACTTATTCTAAAGATAACTGGAGAGGTTGAGAGAATATCTCAACCACACACCAAACAAGGATCTCACAAATCCAACTCTCTAACAACCTCTTAATAATAGGATCACACAACTCACGTAGAGATTAACTCTACCTCTCAATACATTAGCAAGTATAATAGATAAGTAGGAATTATATATTCCAACAGTTCATATTTGAGGGTAAAAACGTGGAGTGAATTTTTTTTAGAGGAAAAAAAAAAATCGCAACTAAACAAGGGAAAAGTCGTTGGGCGAAATTACCTTGCTAGGTGAAAGTCCTTGGGAAACAAGCTACTGTAACACAGAGATCAACCCTGGTAAAAAAACAGAGTGTCAGGTAGCTACATGGAAGTCGGGTAGTGTAAAATCATAAGGGATCACATGGTAAATGCACAAAGTGACAAGGTAATTCACATGGAAATAGGGAGGAATAAAATTGCATGGGATATCCTGGTAAAAAAGTAGAGTGACAGGGAATTTGCATGGAAATATGGTGGAATAAATGTGCATGGGATCTCCTGGTAAAAACACAGAGTGAGGGATAATTTGCATGGAAAACAGGTGGAATAAATGTGCATGTGATCTCCAGGTAAAAACGTAGAGAGAGGGATCTGAAAACGCAAAGGACAAATCCAGTAAAATCACAAAGATAACATTTTTGACATGTTTTGTTTCGTTTATAGATAAAATTTCTTGCATACTCGCGCCTTCCCTCGGGAGACTCATATTGTCTGTGCTTCTGCAACTAGGGATTTTCTGCGTGAATTATTTGTTTTTGGAACTAGGGAACCAATAAATTTTACACAAGGGCATGGAAGCATCACCCAACATATCAAGGATCAGGTTTCCCTTCCATTTGAACTACACTTGGAGATTCTTCTTCAATGAATCTGTCTCGGCTCTGGTCGGACCATAATTCTCCTCTCTATAGTGAACTCGTGTTGGAGTGGATTTTGTTTCTTATTTCTTGTTTATTTTTCTCACGCTCCTATCATGAGGGCTTCTAGAATCCCCGACATACCGTCTATGTGGATTTTTTCATGAGTTCTTTAACAATTCATGCTTTGTCTATAAGTCTGCACTAACGTATTTCTTTAACAAGTCATTCTTCCTCTATATTTATGCGCTAACGTAGCCAATGGTATCTTAAACTCTAAATTTTGTTAGTTGCCTCTGTGATTGTTTCATGGACTTAATTTGCAACTCTATTGGCCTTTTACTTGGGAGCACTCTTTGAATCGTTCTGCTCAGAAAATAATCAACTTCGATTTAGATATTTGTTATTTCTATCATGTTCTTGTGTTTGATATCATTTCCAGCCTTGAAGTACACCTAAAAATAAAAGAAACAAAACATGTGAAGTCCACCCAGCGTTGGTAATGAGCCCAGGGAAATCCGTTGAGAGTTCAATAACAAATCATGGCGATGATGGCAGATTAAAACGTTTTGCAAAATCTAGTGACAAAGCTAGTAGTAAAAATTCTATGTATACCAAGAACAACAGTAAATTCTATGTATACCAAGAACAACAGTAAATCGTGCATCAAGCTAGAGATTCTATGTATACCATCATTGGTAAAGGAGTGGAATCAATGATCAACCCATTATAAATTCAGTGCAAGGTTCTGTCCAGGGAAGAAAACAACATAGACAAGGATTAACTTACACCAATTTATATAACAACGCAGACCAATACCAATTAAGTTTCAGGGTTTTTGGTTCGTCAGCGGGAAGGCGAATCAATAAGAAAGGTTGAAGCATAAGGATGGGAGATTTTCTCATAGAGAAACGTAGAATATAAATGACAGGATTACCACAACTACATAATTAAATTGAATCTCAATGAATTAAACCTTCGATAAAATTCTAGCAACATTTATACAACAGAAATAAACTACATTTTAATTTGAATCTTAATGAGTTCAACTTGCTTCAGTTTTATCGTAACCGAAGGAGAAGAATCCAAAGTTGTTATTTTGCACTTGCGCTCCCTCTTGTCTCCCACTTTCTAACTGTGAATACCTCATCAGTACCTCGCATCCAATGTTAGGGGTACTCTTCTTCCCCCTGAGCCCCCTAAGCTGCAAAGGGGCAATGCACACAAACCAGAGAAAAGATAACTTTGAGGTTGCCTCGCAAGGTCGAGCTACCACTTTCTATTCAAGCTTGGTATCCCAACTCCCACAAGAAACGTCAATCAAGAAAAACATGACAACATAACCTTACGCATACTAGTCCATCCCCTCTATCTTAGTGACCTTGCCAATTGCACGTTCAATTCCTTTTATTAAAAAATTATTAGGAAATACTCTTCATCGTACACTTGTCACCCCATCCCTTATTTGCACCATAAATTCATTAATTAATTAAATTAATTTTTCAATTTCCCTCACCCACCTAAAAGCATTCATAAAAATCCTCCATGTTGTCCCTTTATTCCCTCAATTTCCTTTAATGACTGATGTCTTTCTTAAAGCTTAGTTGAGTTTTATTAAGGAAAATTCTCTAGACTAGATTCCTTTCTATGTTCCACATTCCTTTTTGCATTAATTTCCCCTTTCTGTCTAAGTTCCAAATTAGCATGTCTTTGCACATAAATAGTAATTAATTCTTAGATAATTTATTTCTCCTTTAAATTTTTAATTTGATTTTTCTTCATCCCCCTTATTAAGGGCCCCCTTTGCTAATCACGTGCTAGAATTCTATTTATTTATTAAGTAGGTTTATTATGGATTTCTTTGTACAACTTCTTTGATGTTATGTTTTCTTCATGATCTTTGTGAATTTATGTAAAGTTGTTACTTGTTGATTGCATGGGATGTTACTTGAATAAGTTTGGTTAATTATTGATGAATTGAGCAGTTGTGACCTTAGTGTTTCTTTTTTAAGAAAATAGACTTTCCTTTTAATTATAGCAGGTGAATTCTCTTTAAAAGCATCATATGTCCATGATCAATTAGGGGTGTGGAATTGGAGCGATTTCCTTTTGATTGTTTATGGTGTGAATTGTTGGAGATACTTCACACACACCTAGGATTTATTTTTCCTAAGGTTTTCCCTATGTTTATTAGTCATTATCCAGTCTCCTAAAGTTTAGGGAGAATATCCTCTTCATTTTTCACTTCAGTTTGATCAGTTGAGCGGAGTCTAGATGTTACATTGGAATTATCACCATGTTGCATTGGGATCATCACAAGATAATGCACATTTGCCTTGGTATCATCACTAGAATAGCGCATTACTCATGATTCCATGATATCCTCCTCACTTCACTTTGTTTCAGTTAGTTAACTGAAGACTGATAGACTAGTTAACTCAGACTAGGTGGCAGTTCACTACCGTAATTGTTGGTGTGTGTCCAGATCACTCTAGACCTCCACTATGGCACATTATCTTCTCTTCCAGTGTGCATTAATTTATTTATACAGAGTATATCATGTGTAAATTAGCATTCATTCATTTGGTTAATGAGAATTCTTCTATTATTCTCTCCTACTTCTCTTTTATTTTATTTTCTCTGCAACTGTGTATCTAAATTACCAATTGGATCTATTATGTG
Organism: Picea mariana; assembly: GCA_032191745.1. Taxonomy (NCBI): domain Eukaryota; kingdom Viridiplantae; phylum Streptophyta; class Pinopsida; order Pinales; family Pinaceae; genus Picea; species Picea mariana. The sequence continues at coordinate 167,036 of JASDQU010012985.1, read as the reverse complement.
TAGTTTCAACACATTTACATGGCATCAGAGTTGATGGACTACTGGGGAAAAGACACACCAAATTATTTTTATAGGTACTGAAGATTGAAGAAAACGGAAAAAATGAAATTTTGAAAAGAATTCATTCTTAGACTTTAAAATTTATTTGCATGGAAGGAGAAGATGATAATGCATATTCGAAGTAGAGGAATGTACAGGTTAACCATTAAAACAGAGACAAAACCAACATCATACATATAAAAATTCACATATCTAAATCGAATGGATGAAGCGTTCAGAACAATTTGCAGTCTCATTTCTCCTTAACTCCTCTTTCACATATCCTCCTGTAAAACCCCCAATGAATCCTGGACCACCATGAAAGGGCTTTTTTGCAAATAGGATGAGATGAGGGAACACATGCTCGAGGTGTAAGTGCTCATATTGGATCCAAAAATCTTCAACAATCTCCAAGATTTCTTTACCAAATATAAGGATTTGTTGTTGTAACTCAAGTATTGCAGGGTTGATAAACCTGAGGAGAAACAAACGGTTCTCACCATTTTCTCCAAACTTGGTCCAGAATACTCAGTGTTTGTATCCACATTTCATTCATTTAGATTTTCCTCTAGATCCACCTGGAAGATGGCCTCTCTTGAGGACTTTATCGAGTCTCTAAGACAAGAGAAAAACAAGCTCATCAACATGGGAAAAATCAAAGGCCCAAAGGTGCATGAACTTACTGTGCAATATGGAAACATTCATCAATATCATAAATATAAATAAAAAGAAAAAATGAAATCACATGTACATCCGAAGAAGGAAGAGTACTCAAAACCCCTCAATGATGCCTCTGGATCCAAAGGTGAAAAGTGAAGAAAAGGGGAGAAATGCACTTACTTCCATAAAGGATTCCATCCAGAATCTTCATGTATGCAGGAACAAATAGATCTAATGACCCAAATACTTCATCAAAAAAACATTGGATATTTCATTCCCGAGGGTGCCAAGAATAAGAAGCGAGAAGATCAGAATCACAAGAAAGGAAATTCTAGCCTTGCTTTGATTTCCATCAACTCCTCTCCCAATGCTTGGATCCTAGATTCATGAGCATCACACCACATGGATTCCACAAAATAATTATATTATTCATTGGATGCATGCAATTGTCCTCTTATTCTGATGGGGGGAAACTCTCCATTCGAGGTCACCGACAAAATAAGAATTGAACTCACAAATGGAAGCTTCGAGAATGTGTTTCATGTTCCCAAAATTTTCGTCAATCTTCTCTATGTGTATCAGATGAAAAACTCTGGCACCGTAAAGAGAGTCATATTCAAACCTGATGCAATGGATATCTATGGCATGCAAACCAATTCCAGGGTTTCTACCAGTGAGGTAAATCATCAATCTAGACTCTACACATTTTCTAAATTTATTGAACCAGATTATGCATTACTGCTTACCCACGTTAATGAAAGCAGTAGGATATGGCATGAAAGGTTCAGGAATTTAAATTTCAGATATATGAAACAACTTAGCAAGTAGGGAATGGTTTATGTTCTGTGAGCACTCTGTAAATTTTGTCTGACTAATAGAAAGACGACAAAGGTAATTGTTTCAACTAGCTTTAGAGTTGAGGCACTAGCCTGCTCAACTCATAGAGGGCTCTCTCGTGTCACTTAATATTTCTTTGGAAATTTATGGCTAGATTTAGTTTGTTTTGGAGGTTTTTATAAAATTTGTTGGCCAAGAAGAGGAAGGACACTCAGGGCTATGGAGTCAAAATTCTAAAAATGAATGAAAACATTGACTACTCAATAGAACTCTTCAGATGATAAAGGATAAATGAGGTAATGAATCTGAGTTGTAAATTGAAATTTGCAGAGTATAAGAGGGAAGGGGAAAAACAAGTAACTGCAACAGAGCATTAATAAAATGAGTTCTGAATTAGTTAGGAAGAAATACACACAGTTTAAATTGTTTCAGCAGAGAGCATCAAGAGATGAATTGTGGGATTTTAACTATCCAATTCAAATAGAAGAAAATGAAAATGGAAATAAATAATCATAGGAAATACATACGATGAGAGTAGATAAAACTCATATCACCACCATTAGAATCTTTTCATACAGACTTCAAATATTTTGCATATGTATTCAATTCAGTCTTAGAAAGTTACAATGGATTTCAGAAGAACTAGAACTGTGCCCTTTCACTTATGCCAACCCTAATTCGTTTGGAACATATAACACTTATACAATTCAAGTTCCTTCAATGTGAAACCAGTTACAATAGCTGAAATGAAATGTTTTAGCTTCTACAATGATTACAAATGACAGTTTTAAGAAAAAACGTTTTGCGATCCCTGTAGATTACTCTGACACTCCAGCTCCTTCCTCTTCCACGTTCTCTTTGTAATGTCACTCATACTCTTTCAAATATAATTTCATTTATCCATATTCTCATCAAACATTTGGGAATAATATATTTGAAATAAAAATAATTACCAAATATTTTCTATTCAGTAGAATTAAATTTCCATAATTTAATTCATGCCCGTGGTTCTTTAAAACCATGTCTTGTTTTTCCCAATTCACCATTTCACTGTAAGAAACATTTATTGTTACCATTTCACATGAAAAACATTTACTGTGTTATATTTTTCCAATTTACTGTTTCACTATGAAAAAACATTTACTGTGTGTTTTTTCCAGTTTATCGTCTTTGGTAAAATACCTTTTATCTTGTTCTTTTACTTCTTAAAAACTTTGGATAAAGAATTATCCAAGTCTTAAATCTTTTTTCATGGAAATAAAAATTAATCTCTTTGATTTGTAAAATGTGAATATTACCTCTGTAAAATAGTTTCACTGCGAGGTAGAATTTCTTTTATTGGAAATCCCATAATCATTATTGAAATGCACTCCTAGAAAAATGTCACACATAAAACATATGATAAATGTTTTCATTTATTATATAGGTCTTGGGCTAAAGTGGTTTAATCCAAACTACTTTTACCCCCGATATGCACCACGTAAAAAAATGCGTCCAATCACCAAACCACCAGTTTATTCCCCAACCCGCCTTCACATAATTAACCTCCTCGCTACTTCAATGCCCGATATGTATGTGTGCCCTCCATCCAACCTTTGAATTTTCCACATTATAAATTGAGATTCATGCCCATGATTTAGCATGATTCCATAAATTAAATATTGGATTAAATATTAATATAAATATTTTAATATAAAAATATTTATATTAATAATAATAAACCCCTTTTTCTATTTTCGAAGGAATTTGGGCATATGAGGCTTAACACGTGACTTTGTGGATAGGATAAGGTTGCTTAATAAAATGAATATTTTTTATTTTCAACGGGAATATGAAAATAAGGGTAAAAATTAATGAAGTGATGGAACTAATAGATTTAGATAAGCATTAAGGCTAGGTATAGGTTAGGGATATTTGCCAAATTTTGTACTCATGGAGGGCATGACTATTTTGGATGATCTATTGAGTGAAGGATTTAGGTGATGGGGGCTTGACAGAGCTGGTGAAAAAGTTTGAAAATATGAGTGGAAAAATAATGCCAGGACAAGATGCATTGGGAAAAATTAATGCAAATTAGCAGGTGATCTACGGTCCGCCGAGTCTGATCAACTTTCGATATCGGGGGTTCGAAAAAATGGTTTTGGGTAGACTGATTTTCACTCTGATATGCCTCTGAGGGTGCCATGTGTCCACAAAATGAAACCATGGTATTTTCCCTATCCCTCCCTCTAACAATTATATTCCACGCGAGTTCATCGCCCGATATATGTTATGGTCGATGATCTGGGTCGTTTCAATATCTACGGTCTATCGGGCCCTATCACATTCATGTCTCTGCTAGATTTATCCACATTCTGACATATGTGACCCTATCCTTCAAACTATCATTCCTCCATATAGATGTATCTCCTCGCTAAATTTCTGAGACTTGGATCCTATCTAAAAATTGTTATGGTGATAACATGTTCTACCTAACATCCACTTCTCCAAAGAAATTTGTGAGGGATGTGTTCCTGGAAAACACCCTCAAGAGAAATTTGACAAAGGAAAGACTTAGAGAGATTCATCTCCTTTAGATCTGATCCATAGTGACCTCATGGGCCCTTTTCTTCATCCACCAATCAGTAAATCAAGCTACATTCTTATTTTTGTTGATTATTTCTCACACTTCACATGGATTTACTTTCTCGGTCTTTCAACACCTCAAATATTTCAAATCTTTTGTTGAGATACAATCAAGAAAGAAAATAAAATTTGTCCTAATAGATAACAAGGGAGAGTATGCCAACCATGAGATACAGAACCTTTTTCATGAGGCAGGAATTCAGTTGCAGTACCCTGTTCCCTATACTCCACAACAAAATGGAGTTGCTGAGAGGAAAAATATATCTCTAAAAGAGATGGCATCTTGCATGCTACATGCAAAGTCACTTCCATAGATATTATGGGCTCAAGAACTTAATTTTGAAACCTACATCCAAAACATATCTCCCCATAGATATGTCAAGGATAAGACCACCTATGAGGCTTGGAGTGCCCTCAAACTGGATGTGAGCCACTTCTATATTTTTGGTTCACGTGCAAGGGCCCAGATTCCCTTTGGAAAGAGGAAGGCACTTGATCCACAAAGAATGGAGTGTATATTTGTTGGATACCCTGATGGTGTGAAGCGATACAGACTTATTGATCTTTCCTCAGACCGGCTCATCATTGAGTGAAGTGCCTAATTCGAAGAAAGTGTCTCGCATGTACCTCAACAGTCGCATGCAGACACCTTTATTCTTTCCCATGTCAAAGATGATGAGCATGCACATGCTGACTCTTCTTCATATGAGATTTCTAATTCATAGGATTCATAGGATAAATATAGAGAGTTAGTACAGTCATATGCAGAGTCAGTGCATCTAGATGCAGATGCAGAGCCAGAGCAGTGAACCAAGTGGACCAAGACTACTCTTTAGGATTTAGGGGGGTCTTTTTGGGGATCCATATGACACTAGGAGGAATTAATATGATTTCGAGGAGCCTCCTCTTTCACTCACTACCATTGAATTGATGCCACTGAGGAATATTTTATTGGTTCATTCTTCATATCCACAGTCTTATGGCGAGGCTATTGTAATTCCCTTTTGGGAATCTGCCTTATAGGAGGAGTACAACTCCCTCCTCGAGAACCAAGATTGGGATCTGGTTCCCCTTCCTTATATAAGGAAAATTGTCAGCTGCAGATGGGTCTACAGGACCAAGAGTGCTATGGATGGAAAAATTAGAAGATACAAAGCCAGGTTGGTTTCCAAAGGATTTCAACATGTTCATGGAATTGACTATGATGAGACCTTCGCTCTAGTAGTGAAGATGGATTCCATAAATTTAGCACTTTCCATTACAGAATCCAAGGGATGGGAAGTCCATCAGAGGGATGTGAAGAATGCATTTCTTCACAGAAATATCTCTGAGGATATCTATATGGAGCAGCCCCAGGGATTTATGCAAGATTCATCTTTGGTCTATTGAACGAAGAAATATATTTACGGCCTCAAGCATGCTCCGATGGAATGGTATGACAAGACAGAATCCTACCTAGTGTCATAGAACTTTGTACATTGTAAGTCAAACCCGAATGTTTACATGCTCAGGATGACTAATTCACTTGTACTCCTTGTTTTGTATGTTGATGATTTGTTGATCACAAGTTTCTTGAATTCAACAATTTTTGCAGTCAAGAGGATTCTACATGACAGGTTCTTGATGATGGATATGGGTCCGCTACATTTCTTCCTTGGACTTGAGATCAACCAGGATGCATCAGGCATCAAATTGTCTCAGGCCAACTATGCAGGATATCTCCTTGAAAGATTTCACATGATAGACTGCAAGTCTACCCCAACTCCTTTCCTATAAAGAGTCAAACTTGAGAATGGTTGGGACACTCCACTGGTTGATATCACACTGTACATACAACTAGTAGAAATCTTTTTGTATCTCACACACTCCAAACCATACCTCTCCTATGCAGTGAGAGCAGTCTCCAGGTTCATGCAGGAGCCGCATTAGCTACATTGGAATCTTGTAAAGTGTATCCTTCGATATGTACATGGAACCATCACCTTTGGGAGTCACTATTTAGCAGAATCTACATTAGACCTCATTAGGTTCACTAATTCTGACTGGGGTGGCGATATCATTGATCACAAGTACACATATGGTTACTCACTTAGTCTTGTTTCTAGGCCTATCTGTTGGTTGAGCAAGAAGTAGGTTGTTATTTATCTATCTTCAGACAAGGTAGAGTACATAAGGGTAGTTAACATAACTATTCAAGATATGTGGCTACAAGATTTTCTCACTGAGTTGGGAATTCAGTTTCATCAGTCGATCGTCATCTGTTGTGACAACCAGAGTTCTGAAGAGATCCAGTTTAGACTCAGTGGATGAAGCACATCGAGATACACATCCGCTACATACAAGACTTAGTACACAAGGGGATCATCAATCTGCATGTTTTTCCTTCAGTATAACATACTAAAGACATCTTCACCAAGACCTTCACTAAGCAGAAGTTCCATTCTCTGCACAATTTTCTTGGAGTGAAGGACACAATTACCTAGCAACTGTCAACTTTCTTAGTTTTACATACATTCTACTTTAAGGGGGGGATTTTACCATGAGTTGCTCCCTCTATCCTCATTTTATTTTTGTGTATCCTTTGTATTTGGGTACCTAACATGACCTCTTTGTCGGGACCCATTATTTATTTTCACCATAGTGATGTTTAGGGGTGGTGTTTGAGATACTTCACACACACCTAAGATTTGTTTTTCCTAAGGTTTTCCCTATGTTTATTATTCATTATCCAGTTTTGTAAAATTTAAGGAGAATATTCTCTTCAGTTTTCACTTCAGTTTGATCAGTTGAGTGGAGTCTAGATGCTAAATTGGAATTATCACCATGAAGCATTGGGATCATCACCATATAATGCACATTTTCCTTGGGATCATCACTAGACAAACGCATTACTCGGGATTCCCTTATCTCCTTCTCACTTCACTTTGTTTCAGTCAGTTAATTAAAGACTGATAGACTAGTTAACTCAGACTAGGTGGCAGTTCAATCTCGTAACTGCCTGAGAGACTAGACTAGGTGTCAGTTTACTCTCGTAACTACTGGTGTGGGTCCATATCACTCTAGACCACCACTATGGTGCATTGGATTCTCTTCTAGTGCACATTAGTTATGTTATATAGAGCATATCATGTGTAAATTATCATACATTCATTTGGTTAATGAGAGTTCTTCCATCCTTTCTCTCTCGCTTCTCTTTTCTTCTATTTTCTCTGCAAATGTGTATGTCAATTCCCAGGTAGATCTATTATATGCAGGTTCAACACATTTACATGAATTGTATCTCCTTTTCAGTTGAGAATTGTTGAATTAAATGTAGATTTCCTATCTTACAGTTTGAACTTTCAGGAAGCATAATTTAGAGGTGTGATTGCATCATGAAGAATTGATTGATTGATATTTTTATAGAATGATTTTTTAATTATAAGCATTACAGAGGAAATTGTAGCCTGCATTTACCTTGCAATTAACCTTGAAATAAAATACAACCCCTGGTTTGATAATTAATGTGAGTGATTTTTAGTTGTTCTGTAAGGACATATAAAAGCACCAATAATACGCATGTTGATATGATAGTTAGCATGAGAATCTTTCATAAAAGAAAGGAAAAGTAACTAGTTTGAGACAAGAATTCAACAAGTCAAAGTATTGCAAGCATATAACATAGAACCAATATGACTCATTGTAATGGTTATTCCATAAACAATTTTCCTTGAATTTTTTTTTTATTGGGTTAAGAATAGATTTCGAATATGGTTGGTCTGAAGTAACCATATTGAATCCCACACCCTATATTACTTGGTTCCTGTTGAGCAGTTTTCTACGAAATTACTTTGATTTTAATAATGGATTCAAGATATACAATACTTGAAGGTTAATTTTATCCATTGATTCTTTGGTCATATTTAGAGGAGTAAGAATACTTCCTTTTGAAGATATAGCATACTTGTGATCATACAATATGAGATGTTTGATTGAAATGATGTTTATTTTGGATGTTATAAGAAAATGGACTAATTGATTTATTTGGATGATTGTAGAGGAATCATTTCCCATTCATAACCACCATTTTTCATAAGTTAGTTTTCCTTATCCTTACTCATTAAAATTCCATTACTCATTTTTTTTCATTTCCTATATAATTAAAGAAATGGGAAACATAAAGGATACATAATTGAGGTATGTTGTTAACCTGATGAAACAAGGACATAGATAAATGATAAGCTGTGTTGTGGGGGATTTTTGTTTGAAATATATAGTTATGGTTGAAAGATATGAGGTATTGAACAATATTTCTTTTTCTACACTTCTATGGTTCATACTTTCAAAAGGAAACAATTTGTATGTATGAAGATTGTAAAATTGAATAAAGGAGGTCATATGTTTTGAAAATATTACTATATAGATCTATTTTACCTCATCAATTTCACTTTGCATAAGTCATTTCCCCAAATCACTTTCATTAAGATCCTTTTCCCATTTGCGTCCTATTTATATAATTTAAAAATATGCATACAACTTGATGTAATCAACATGATAAAAGAGGAAAAAGAAAATGATGTGAAAGTATTTGTAAATAATTTGGGTTGATTTTAATCAGGATGACATGATTTAAAGTTGAGGAGTTGTACAATATTATTGGAATTTTCTATACATATCTTTAAAAATGGAGGTTTGTACATGACAAATATTATGGTTGGATGTTGGAAGAGTTTGGATTCTTGTCCAGGGATGATTTTAAGGATGGAAATTTATTTTAAAATGTAGAAACCTTGGCGAATATTACTAATCCTTCATATGTCAACTACAAATGTTTGGCGATATTTTTTTTTAAATATTCAAATTTCTAAGTATTTTATATAGTTTTTATAAACTTTTGGCGATTTTTAAGGTAAAATAATTTGATCTTATAGAATTTGGGCAAATCATTTTTAAAATAACGAATCTTGTTTTTGGAAAAACCATGGAAAATTAGCCCATGAGTGAAATTTAGCCCCTAAAATCATCCCTGTTGTCGTCCCTATTTTCACTTTTCCCTTTAATCTACTATTTTTATTGCATGGTTTTGTTAGTTTCAAAGTAAATTTAATCATGATAAAAAATTATGTTAGATGTTTTATCTCACTATGTCTTATGCATGTACTAACTTGACTATGATGGACATACATGAGCTTCTTCAACAAGGGTAGAAACAAAGAAGGAAACTGAGAAAGAAGGGGATATTGCCTAATACATTTTGGAAACCCAGGGCCATAAGAAATCAAGGTTATCTATTCACTTTGATGCTGACTCTAATAAATTTCAGAAATTAATCCAAAATGGGCGCTTAAATATTGATGGACAACATGTCTTTCCTTAGCCCCAAGTACCTCTTAATGTTATATTGCCACCTCACCCTGGTATTTTTAATGTTCTTGAATCACCTGTGTAGCCTCATAATTATGGATGAGGTAATATGCCTGCCAATAATTATTTTGGTTCCAATAAATGGCCCATTGAACCCCCTCCTCCTCAAGTTAATGTTGTTGCCACAAATGCATATTTTCCTTCTCCTACAATTCACCAAAAACTACCATTTCATACTTTGCTATCAATTGCTACTAATGCATATATGCCTCCTCCTCCTCCTCCTCCTCCTCCTCCTCCAAAATATCACAGAACTACTCCTTGTGGCTCTCAAGTTGACAAAGGAAAACAACCAATTACTTCTACCAGCGTGGCCAAGTCCTCTTCCTCTGTGCACTCCAATATTAAATAATCAAGCAGTGGTAAGAAAAGTTTAAATGATATGAATCCAGAGGTAGCTCAACTGAAAGAAAATAAGTCTTAGTATGAAAACTTCATCGAGGAAAGGGAATCATTTTTCAAAAATAAATTCCCTACGCTATTTTGATTTTATTTATTATAACATTTTACTATGACACTATTTTGGGACAGATGGAAAAACAGTGATATTTATTTTTTAAACATTAAAATATCATGTTTAATTTATGGGAGATACAAGTAATATATTCCATAATGTTTTGAATGCGTCTTTATGGTATCTATATGATGCTAATTTTTTATATTGATGAATATGTGATGGAGTGACAAGGAAAATCTATAATTGATTATTGAAATAAAGGATGCATAATAGAGGGGGACCCCACCAATTTAGTTATTATAGTATTTATTAATTATCCTTATCATAAAGTTACTTGTCCTATTTATAAACTAAAGTTATTTAGCTTAAATAACTAAAAGTAGTTCAACTACTTGGATATCTACCTTTTAGATAATAAAAGAAAGAAAGAAGGACAAGGAAAGAATGAAGAATTAGAGAGAAACACTTACGGCAAGATTTTTTCTTGTTTCATATTGGGATTTGTAAATTTCATTCTTCCATTTTCTGAATTATTTAAGAGCTAAATCCTCTTGTTGAGAGAAGGATCATTCTAAAGGTGGTAAAGAAGAAAGGACTAAGAAGCAATGATATTTGACATGCTTTAGAAGTTCATTCATTTCTCTTGACATTCTGTGTAGTTTTATTAGAATTATTGAATTAATTTTTAGTTCTGATTAATATTATTTTGTAGAGTCAAGACTTGATGATATTTTGGCTTGGTTGTTCTTGTACATTTAAGTCTTAGTCAATTTATTTCAAACACCAGTTTTCTTTCTATGATTGTTAAAATTCCATCCTACACTTCTAAGTCTGATTTTGCTCCATGTCAGACAATTGGCTTAGGTTTATGGATAGTTGGTATGGAGTGTTAGTTGTCATTAATGTCAACCATTGGAGAGTGATATTGTATATTGATGTCAAACCTTAGTGATTGATGTCAACCTTTGGAGAAAGTCCGGTAGCGAATTCAGGTAGCACAAAGGTTTGGGTAATGAACCCAAGGTTGTTTAATGTATAATGGTATGATTTTTAATATATTTCAGCATAAGACTATTCTTTATGGATAGTACATGTCATTCCATTTCCGGTGGTATGTGGAACATCACATAACTCCATGGAAAATAGGAGTTGTGGCTAGTCCTGAAACTAGTCTAAAACAGGTGTTTCAGGTAAAAATGTCATAACTTATTCATAACAGATCCAAATTTAGTAAGACCAAATGTGTTGGCTAGAATACATTCTTTAGTATTTTGTGTATAAGTTTCATATCCATAAAAAAAATATTACGTGTGGGGCTTGCTCTACAAGTTCGCTCTCTAGAATAAGCCAAACTTCAACAAGGTATGCCATTTTTTCTATAACTCCTTTTCTGAGAGGTTCCAAGTAGTGACACATGTAGGAATCACATAAAACACACTGAAGAACATTGTGTACTATTTCCAAATCTTTATTCATTATAGGTACATAGTTATGATTATTTCAAGTTAGGGTTATTGACTAATCAAAAACTAGTCATGTGAGACTAAAGTAAAGTTTGATGAAAATGCTAGTCTCTTGTTGTTAATGTTAAGGAAGGTTTGCATGTATGTGATCATATACACCGTGTCCATTACAAAGTTACAAACCATATTTGGATGATGAAATTGATTAGGTATTTTGGTTGAGGTACATGTTGGGTACATGGTTGAGACAAGTAGTTGATGAGTTGGCACATACATGAGGTGTATAGTTGATGATGTTGGTACATCTTAATGAGTCATAGTTGATGAGTAGTTGATACATGATTGGTACATACTTGGTACATTGTTGGAGGCACTTTTTAGTAGTATTTTTGACACATGGTTTATGGATGGTGTAGCATACTTGTATTGGTATATTATTAGAAGCACATCATGATCTTGGTGATGATTTTGAGTTGTTTTATTATTCTTGGTTGATGCATATATTTGAGAGTATCACAGGTTGTTTAGTAAAGTTTGGTGCATGGTTGATGCACTTGTTTATGGTACAAGTTGATTACAGGTTGTTTGGTACAGGTTGGTGAATGGTTGATGCACTTATTTATGGTACAGGTTGAGGTATAGGTTGATGCATAGTTGATGCATGGTTCAGGTTATTGGTACAGGTTGTTTGGTGCAGGTTGATTGGTACAGGTTTACAATAGTATATCTCTCAATGATAGTGTGACATTGGTTCCATCATTCTACTTATACATTAGGGTGGTTGGACAGGGCAAGGATAGGTGGTTGTAGACACCTTCTAGTTGTAGCTGGAGAACATAGAGGGTTGTAGCCTCCTTCTAGTTGTAGCCAGAGAATTGTGGAGTTGGAGCTTCTCTCAGGTTGTATCCTGATAAACTAGGGGATTGGAGCCTCCTTCCAGTTGTAGCTGGAAAACAAAGGAAGTTGGTGCTTCCAATGAATCTAATTCTTCAAGACATATAAGAAAAATCATTATGTGGTTTTCTCCTACTTTGGGTTTCTAGGTAAAAACATTGGTGTACTATGTATTTGTATGATTGTTCATTTGTTCATTATTTATTTACTTTGAATATATTGGATGATAATGCTACATTGATATAACACTTGCATTATGTGGTTAAAAAGGATTAGATTTCTCTATTACTGTCTCAGCCCCCCCTCTTAGTAATCCAACAATTGGTATCAGAGTCGGTTCCTTCAGGAAACAATTTAACCACTAGAAGGAGATCATGGATTATTATGATAATGGATTACTAATGTTTAATTTTCATAATGGTTTTCAGTATGAGATGTGGAGCATAAGGACGAAAGTATTTTTAAAGGCACAGGGACATTATATTTGGCTATCAGTTATTATAGGATATGATAGTTCAAAAAGGGAAAAGACTGCAACCAAAAAGGAATTGAAGACAAATAACAAAATAGAAATGGATTTCGATTGGGAAGGATTACCTAATCTGGTAAGAGAAAAGGTTGGTAAATGTTCATCAGCAAAAGAACTTTGGGATAAGTTACATGAAATATATTCTTCACCCATCGCAGATTCATAAAATGTCAAAGAAGATGCAGATACAAATCAAGAAGAATTATGTTCACCGTGTCAAACATATTCAGAATATGAAGAGTACATAATCACCGGAGATATGTATTTTTTTTTTAATTGTGAAAAATATGGACATATTGAAATAGAATGCCATGAAGGAAATGAGACAGAAATACAAATTGAAAAAGAAGACAATTATGCGGCAGAATTGATTAGTGTTTTAGATGAACTAAGAGAAGAAAACAATTCACTTAAGAAAGAATTGATGAAACAAAAGGAAAGTGTTCGCATTTTTTAAGAAGCCCAACAGGTCATCGAGAACTTAAGAACTCAGCTAGAAGAAGCCAAAAAGATCGAAGAAAATATTGAATATCAAAAGAAGTGTTTGGAAGCCAACATAACAACACAAAAGGAAGAAGCAGAAATGAGAGAGAATATATTGACATATCATCTTAAGGAAAGAACTAACGATCTAAACTAGCTTGAGTCAGAGTTTGGTCAAAAAGAGAAAGTACTTGAAGAAGAAATAATCAGATTAAAAATTCATCTCGAAGAAGTGAATAGAACATAAGAAGTCATGAAGTCTAAGATATTAAACAGAGAATAAGAGGTTGAGAAACTTGAAGAATAAGTTGTCACATTGAGAAGTAAAATTGTCAATCTCAAAAAGAACATTGAAGAGACATAAACATCCATATCAATTACAGAGAATGAAGAGAGGCACTCTAAGTTGATAGAAATGAAGAATGAAGAAAATAGAAAGAGTTATGCAAAATTACTCAGAGGAAGAAATCATGGTCAACCATCATCTAAGAAAACTATTGAAGATACATCTTCAAGAAGACCATATGTGTTCAAGCCACAAAGAAGCTTAATCATGATCATGATCAGTCCATACATAAATTCATAAGGAATACACCACAAAAAAGATCATTCACTCTGAGGTGTGCAAATTTATTTTATGGTCATTGTTTTTATTGTATTAATTTTGGACATAAGGTTGCATATTCTAGGGACTATAAAAGAAATGTTTAAGAAAGAAGTGTCTATGTGGCCACACGTAACATTGAGTGTTAAAAATGTCATAGCTATGGACACATAGTGAGTGATTGTAGAATCATGATCGATACTTCCATGAAAGAGAAAATCAATATCCGATATAAGAAAGTATGGATAAGAAAACAAGAATACAGGTGAACAAATACTAGGTACCAGAGATCGCAATATTGGAAATAAAATGAGATGGAGAAAATTCTACAGAGAAAAAGAAAGATGTCAGATATAAAAAGGTTTGGAAAATAACTTAAAGGAAGGAAGGACAAGTAAATAAGGAACAAGTTCAAGACATTGTACTTTCGGGAATTGTAGTGAAAGATGAATCCACAGACAGAAAGAAATAGGTCAAAGCTCAGAGAGATAATGAATCTACCAATGAAGATGATGATGAATCTACCAATGAAGATGATGATGAATACACATCAGAGAAAGAATTGTTTTGATCCATCTGGCTTAGAGACTCCAAAGTAATATGAATATTAGACAAGGGAGTCTATGTGATAGCTATGATAGACCAAAGAACCATCCTTCAAGTAGCTTGCAGAGTTTGAGAAGATGGACTCAGAGCAGTCAGTGAGAAGAAGTACAGTTTGATAGGTTAATCAAGACTTCATGATAGTATAGTGATAAATGGGTCAACAATATGGACAGTTGTGCAAGTAGATTCTTGGACAGTATGGACAGATATGTATTCATAAGAACACTTAGAAGGTTTGGACAAATATATGATAGTGGACAAGAGCATGGATTAATATATTAGTTCAGAGAGTGGTTGAGAGAGAAAGGAACATTATCAGAATGGATGATAATTACACAAGAAATGGCTCGAACAATGCTAATGGATTCCAAATTGAAAGATATGTTTTGGAAACATGCAGTGCATACATCAGTTCACATTCAAAACAGAATAATGCTTAGAAACAACAATGAAAAAACTCCCTACGAACTATGGAAAGGAAGCGCAAACAACAACCTCTACATCAAGGTACTCAAGGTAATATTTTATTAATTGAAATTTTTGTTGATGATATTGTTTTGGAATTACTAATGACAGGTTAAGCGAGAAATTTGCAAAGGATATGCAAAATGAATTTGAAATTTCATTACTTGGAGAACTATCCTTATTTTTGGGTCTTCAGATTTGTCAAAGAAACCAAGGAATTTTTATTTCTCAAACTAAGTATATCAAATAAATGTTAAAGAGGTTCGAAATGGAAGATTGCAAACTAGTTACCACTACTATGCAAACCAGTTGCAAGTTGAGCAAAGATGATGATCCAAAGCATGCAGACCAGAGGAAATATAGGTCAATGATTGGTAGTTTACTATATGTGACAACATCGAAACCAGATCTAATGCAGGCAGTTGGACAAGTGGCACAATTTCAAGCAACACCAAAGGAATCACATGTATCATCAATGAAGAGGATTTCTAGATATGTCAAAGGAACATAAGAGTTTGGATTATTCTATCCAAAAGCAAAGGATCCATCATTTATTGCCTATAGATATGAAGATTGGGCAGGTTGCATTAATGATCGACGAAGCACCAGTGGAGCAATGTTATACTTGGGTGAGTGTTTAGTATCATTGATAAGAAATAAACAATCATCAATATCCTTATCTACAACCAAGGCAGATTATATTGCAGTAGCAACATGTTGTACACAGGTTCTATGGATGAAAGAAACTTTGACATATATATAGGTTGAGTATGATGAGACCATTCCAATCTATTGTAATAACACAAGTGCAATCAATATCTCAAAGAACCAGATGATGAACTTCAAGACGAAGAACATTCCAATCAAGTATCACTTTCTATGGGAACAGGTTTTAGAGAAGAACATCAGAGTTGAATATGCGGGAACAAAAGAACAAGTGGCATACATATTTACAAAACCACTTCCATGGGAATCCCTTGAGTATCTTCGCCAAAGACTACGAGTAATTTCTACTCCAAAATGAATGATTTTGAATGTTTATCTTATATGTCTTGGATGTACACGAGGAAGCACCATAAATAGGACAAAGGGGGAGATATTTGTCATATGCAAAGGTAAATTCTTGGAGATAGAGCATAGAGACATGTTTCCAAAGGGAGCGATTGTCACAAGGGAAGAATGAATGATATGACTTCATAGTTATACCCTTTGTCAAAGGAGGAGATATTATTCATATGAAGGGAGAGAGAGTAATCAGAGGCTTATAAACACAAAGAAAACTAAAAGGAATGTAGATAGGGGGAGCATCCCCAAGGAGAGCTCAGTGAGGGGGGGAAACCCCAAAGGGATATACCCTTTCCCATTGATGTCAAAGGGGGAGAGATAGAAACATTGATGAGGACTATAATCATGAATGTTATCATGACTAAGTGTTTCCATCAATGCCAAAGGGGGAGATTGTCAGACAATTGGCTTAGGTTGATGGATATTTGGTATGGATTTTTGGTTTTAACTGATGTTAACCATTGGAGAGTAATATTTTAGATTGATTTAAACCCTTTTTTATTGATGTCAACCCTTGGAGAAAGTCTGGTAGAGAATTCTGGTAGCACAAAGGTTTGGGTAATGGACCCAAGGTTGTTTCATGTATAATGGTATGATTTTTAATATATTTTAAGGTAATAATATTCTATATGTATATTACATGTCATTCCATTTCCAGTGGTATGTGGAACGTCACATAACTCTTCACGGTTAGAGAGTTATGGCCATAAGAAGTTGGAGAACCCAGGTTTGGGTAATGGACCCAAGTTTGTTTGATGGATAATGCTATGTGATTTGATATATTTGAAGTAAATACTATTCTATATGGATAGTACATGTCATTCCATTTCTAGTGGTATGTGGAATGTCACATAACTCCTGACAGTTAGAGAGTTATGGCCATGTGAAGTTGGAGAACCCTCATGAGTCATTTATTAGCCTCAAAAGGTCAAAGTAGTCAAAGTGGTTTAAGAGATTTTTAGAAGGTAAATAATAAAGTGAAGTGATGAGTGTACTATAATTCAAAGTGAATA
>JASDQU010012985.1:122342-139805 GCA_032191745.1 Picea mariana | reverse complement strand
ATTAATAATAATAAACCCCTTTTTCTATTTTCGAAGGACTTTGGGCATATGAGGCTTAACACATGAATTTGTGGATAGGATAAGGCTACTTAATAAAAGGAATATTTTTTATTTTTAATGGGAATATGAAAATAAGGGTAAAAATTAATGAAGTGATGGAACTAATGGATTTAGATAAGCATTCAAGTAATCAATCGATCATACATCAACTGTCTACATGACTCATCATAACGAAATTAACTTTAAGACGCATAACTTATCATCCACTTCATCTTCAAGGCACAGAGGAAACTAAGTACTCAATCATTTACACATCGACATTAATCCAAGGTGCAAGGGACTCTAAAAACTCAATCAATCGTACAATCGACATAAGTTCATGGTGCTAGAGTAGATTAGTTACATAACTATCCATACATGCATTATTCATTGCTCAATTTACTCAAATCAAATAAAACATTCATCACCTCAATTTATTGTCAACACCGTCATAATTATTTTATGGAATCTCAAGTTATCAATAAGAAAAGTCAAATTATAGCATACTCATAAGGATATTCAAATCACATCTACTCCTTATAATTTTTCCAATACATCCACACCCCGATACAATAAATTAACAAGGTTGTAGCTGGAGGGAGAAAACAATGGGGAAAAATTTACCAAAGCACTAAAGGGATCAATGGAAAGAGGTTCATATTTGAGGGTAAAAACGT
Organism: Picea mariana; assembly: GCA_032191745.1. Classification (NCBI taxonomy): domain Eukaryota; kingdom Viridiplantae; phylum Streptophyta; class Pinopsida; order Pinales; family Pinaceae; genus Picea; species Picea mariana. Next base: position 139,089 of record JASDQU010012985.1, on the reverse strand, counting down.
GGAGTAAATTTTTTTTAGAGAAAAAAAAAAACCGCAACTAAACAAGGGAAAATTCGTTGGGCGAAATTACCTTGCTAGGTGAAATTCCTTGGGAAACAATCTAGTGTAACACAGAGATTAACCCTGGTAAAAACAGTGTCAGGTAGCTACATGGAAGTCGGGTAGTGTAAAATCGTAAGGGATCGCATGGTAAATGCACAAAGTGACAAGGTAATTCACATGGAAATAGGGAGGAATAAAATTGCATGAGATATCCTGGTAAAAAAGTAGAGTGACAGGGAATTTGCATGGAAATATGGTGGAATAAATGTGCATAGGTTCTCCTGGTAAAAACACAGAGTGAGGGATAATTTGCATGGAAAACGGGTGGAATAAATGTGCCTGTGATCTCCTGGTTAAAACGTACAGAGAGGGATTGAAAACGCAAAGGACAAATCCAGTAAAATCACAAAGATAACACTTTTGACATGTTTTGTTTTGTTTATAGATAAAATTTCTTGCATACTCGCGCCTTCCCTCGGGAGACTCATATTGTCTGTGCTTCTGCAACTAGGGATTTTCTGCGCGAATTATTTGTTTTTGGAACTAGGGAACCAATAAAGTTTACACAAGGGCATGGAAGCATCACCCAACATATCAACGATCAGGTTTCCCTTACCATAATTCTCCTCTCTATACTGAACTCGTGTTGGAGTGGATTTTTTTTCTTATTTCTTGTTTATTTTTCTCACGCTCCTATCATGAGGGTTTCTGGAATCCTCGACATACCGTCTATGTGGATTTATTCAGGAGTTCTTTAACAATTCATGCTTCGTCTATAAGTCTGCACTAACGTATTTCTTTAACAAGTCATTCTTCCTCTATATTTGTGCGCTAACGTACCCAATGGTATCTTAAACTCTAAATTTTGTTAGTTGCCTCTGTGATTGTTTCATGGACTTAATTTGCAACTCTATTGGCCTTTTACTTGGGAGCACTCTTTGAATCGTTCTGCTCAGAAAATAATCAACTGCGATTTAGATATCTGTTATTTCTATCAGGTTCTTGTGTTTGATATCATTTCCAGCCTTGAAGTACACCCAAAAATAAAAGAAACAAAACATGTGAAGTCCACCCAGCATTGGTAATGAGCCTAGGGAAATCCATTGAGAGTTAAATAACAAATCATGGTGATGATGGCAGATAAAAACGTTTTGCAAAATCTACTGACAAAGCTAGCAGTAAAAATCCCAATGGGTGATATCAAGAACACCAGTAAATCGTGCATCAAGGTAGAGATTGTATGTATAACATCATTGGGAAAGGAGTGGAATCAATGATCAACCCATTATAAATTCAGTGCAAGGTTTTGTCGAGGGAAGAAAACAACATAGACAAGGATTAACTTACACCAATTTATATAACAACGCAGACCAATACCAATTAAGTTTCAGGGTTTTTGGTTCGTCAGCGGGAAGGCGAATCAATACGAAAGGTTGAAGCATAAGGATGGGAGATTTTCTCATAGAGAAACGTAGAATATAAATGACAGGATCACCACAACTACATAATTAAATTGAATCTCAATGAATTAAACCTTCGATAAAATTCTAGCAACATTTATACAATAGAAATAAACTACATTTTAATTTGAATCTTAATGAGTTCAACTTACTTCAGTTTTATCGTAACTGAAGGAGAAGAATCAAAAGTTGTTATTTTGCACTTGCGCTCCCTTTTGTCTCCCACTTTCTAACTGTGAATACTTCATCAGTACCTCGCATCCAATGTTAGGGGTACTCTTCTTCCCCCTGAGCCCCCTAAGACGCAAATGGAGAACGCACACAAACCAGAGAAAAGCTAACTTTGAGGTTGTCTCGCAAGGTCGAGCTACCACTCTCTATTCAAGCTTGGTATCCCAACTCCCACAAGAAACGTCAATCAAGAAAAATGTGACAGCATAACCTTACGCATACTAGTCCATCCCCTCTATCTTAGTGACCTTGCCAATTGCACGTTCAATTCCTTTTATTAAAAAATTATTAGGAAATACTCTCCATCGTACACTTGTCACCCCATCCCTTATTTGCACCAGAAATTCATTAATTAATTAAATTAATTTTCCAATTTCCCTCACCCACCTAAAAGCATTCCTAAAAATCCTCCATGTTGTCCCTTTATTCCCTCAATTTCCTTTAATGACCGGTGCCTTTCTTAAAGCTTAGTTGAGCTTTATTAAGGAAAGTTCTCTAGACTAGATTCCTTTCCATGTTCCACATTCCTTTTTGCATTAATTTCCCCTTTCTGTCTAAGTTCCAAATTAACATGTCTTTGCACATAAACTGTAATTAATTTTTAGATAATTTATTTCTCCTTTAAATTCTTCATTTGATTTTTCTTCATCCCCCTTCTATTAATTGATTAAGGGCCCCCTTTGCTAATCACGTGCTAGAATTCTATGTATTTATTAAGTAGGTTTATCATGGATTGCTTTGTACAACTTCTTTGATGTTATGTTTTCTTCATGATCTTTGTGAAGTTATGTAAAGTTGTTACTTGTTGATTGCATGGGATGTTACTTGAATAAGTTTGGTTAATTATTGATGAATTGAGAAGTTGTGACCTTAGTGTTTCTTCTTTAAGAAAATACATTTTCCTTTTAATTATGGTAGGTGAATTCTCTTTAAAAGCATCATATGTGTATGATCAATTAGGGGTGTGGAATTGGAGTGATTTCCTTTTGACTGTTTATGGTTTGAATTGCTAGAGATACTTCACACACACCTAGGATTTATTTTTTCTAAGGTTTTCCCTATGTTTATTAGTCGTTATCCAGTCTCCCAAAGTTTAGGGAGAATATCCTCTTCATTTTTCACTTCAGTTTGATCAATTGAGTGGTGTCTAGATGCTACATTGGAATTATCACCATGTTGCATTGGGATCATCACAAGATAATGTGCATTTTCATTGCTATCATCACCAGAATAGTGCATTACTCATGATTCCATGATATCCTCCTCTCTTCACTTTGTTTCAGTTAGTTAACTGAAGACTGATAGACTAGTTAACTCAGACTAGGTGGCAGTTCACTACCGTAACTGTTGGTGTGTGTCCAAACCACTCTAGACCACCACTATGGCACATTAGATTCTCTTCCAGTGTGCATTAGTTTATTTATACAGATTATATCATGTGTAAATTATCATTCATTCATTTGGTTAATGAGAATTCTTCTATTTTTTCTCTCCTACTTCTCTTTTCTTTTATTTTCTCTGCAACTGTGTATCTAAATTAACAATTGGATCTATTATGTGTAGTTTCAACACATTTACATGGCATCCGAGTCGATGGACTACTAGGGAAAAGACACACCAAATTATTTTTATAGGTACTGAAGATTGAAGACAACAGAAAAAATGAAATTTTCAAAAGAATTCATTCTTACACCTTAAAATTTCTTTGCATGGAAGGAGAAGATGATAATGCATCTTCGAAGCAGAGGAATGTATAGGTTAACCATTAACACAGAGACAAAACCAACATCATCCATATAAAAATGCACATATCTAAATCGAATGGATGAAGCGTTCAAAACAATTTGTAGTCTTATTTCTCCTTAATTCCTCTTTCACATATCCTCCTGTAAAACCCCCAATGAATCTTGGACCACCATGAAAGGGATTTTTTGCAAATAGGATGAGATGAGGGGACACATGCGCAAGGTTTAAGTGCTCATATTGGATCCAAAAATCTTCAACAATCTCCAAGATTTCTTTACCAAATATAAGGATTTGTTGTTTCAACTCCAGGCTTGCAGGGTTGATAAATATGAAGAGAAACAAATGGTTATCACCATTCTCTCCAAACTTGGTCCAGAATACTCAGTGTTTGTATCCACATTTCATTCATTTACATTTTCCTCTAGAGCCACCTGGAAGATGCCCTCTCTTGAGGACTTTATCGAGTCTCTCAGACAAGAGCAGAACAAGATCATCAGCATGGGAAAATTCAAAGGCCCAAAGGTGCATGAACTTATTATGCAAGATGGAAACATTCATCAATATCATAAATCTAAATACAAAGAAAAAATGAAATCACGTGTACATCCGAAGAAGGAAGAGTACTCAAAACCCTTCAATGATGCCTCTGGATCGAAAGGTGAAAAGTGAAGAAAAGGGGAGAAATGCACTTACTTCCATAAAGGATTCCATCCAGAATCTGCATGTATGTAGAAACAGATAGATCTAATGACCCAAATACTTCATCAAAAAAACCTTGGAGATTGCATCCCCGAGGGTGCCAAGAAGAAGAAGCGAGAAGATCAGAATCTCAAGAAATGAAATTCTAGCCATGCTTTGATTTCCATAAACTCCTCTCTCAATGCTTGGATCCTAGATTCAAGAGCATCACACCATATGGATTCCATAAAAGAATTCTATTATTCATTGGATGCATGCAAATGTCCTCTTATTCTGATGGGGGGAAACTCTCCATTCGAGGTCACAGACAAAGGAAGAATTGAACTCACAAATGGAAGCTTCGAGAATGTGTTGCATGTTCCCAAACTTTTTGTCAATCTTCTCTCTGTGTATCAAATGAAAAACTCTAGCACCGGAAAGAGATTCATATTCAAACCTGATGCAATGGATATCTATGGCATGCAAACTAATTCCAGGGTTTCTACCAGTGAGGTAAATCATCAATCTAGACTCTACACATTTTCTAAATTTATTGAACCAGATTATGCATTACTATTTACCCACGTTGATGAAAGCAGTAGGATATGGCATGAAAGGTTCAGGAATTTAAATTTCAGATATATGCAACAACTTAGCAAGTAGGGAATGGTTTATGTTCTGTGAGAACTCTGTAAGTTTTTTCTAACTAATAGATAGATGACAAAGGTAATTGTTTCAACTAGCTTTAGAGTTGAGGCACTAGCCTTCTCAACTCAGAGAGGGCTCTCTCATGTCACTTGATATTTCTTTGGAAATTGATGGCTAGATTTAGTTTTTTTGGGGGGTTTTTATAAAATTTGTTGGCCCAGAAGAGGAGGAACACTCTGGGTTATGGAGTCAAAATTCTGAAAATGAATGAAAACATTGACTACTCAATAGAACTCTCCAGAGGATAAAGGATAAATGAGGTAGTGAATTTGAGTTGTAAATTGAAATTTGTTGAGTGTAAGATGAAAGGGGAAAAACAAGTAACTACATCAGAGTATTAATAAAATGAGTTATGAATTAGTTAGGAAGAAATACACACAGTTTAAATTGTTTCAACCAAGAGCATCCAGAGATGAATTATGGGATTTTAACTATCCAATTCAAACAGAAGAAAATGAAAATGGAAATAAAGAATCACAAGAAATACATGTGATGAGAGTAGACAAAACTCATATCACCACCATTATAATCTTTTCATACAGACTTCAAAGATTTTGCATATGTATTCAATTCAATCTTAGAAAGTTACAATGGAGTTCAGAAGAACCAGAACTGTGCCCTTTCACTTCTGCCAACCCTAATTCATTTGGAACCTCTAACACTTATACAATTCAAGTTCCTTCAATGTGCAACTGGTTACAATAACTGAAATGAGACTTTTTAGCTTCTACAATGATTACAAATGACAGTTTTCAGAAAAAAAACATTTTTTGATCCCTGTAGATTGCTCTAACTCTCTAGCTCCTTCCTCCGCCACATTCTCTTTGAAATGTCACTCATACTCTTTCAAATATAATTTCATTTATCCATATTATCATCAAACATTTGGGAATAAAATATTTGAAATAAAAATAATTCCCAAATATTTTCTATCCAGTAGAATTAAATTTCCATAATTTAAACCATGCTCATGGTTATTTAAAACCGTGTCTTGTTTTTCCCAATTCACCATTTCACTGTAAAAAAAAATTATTGTTACCATTTCACATGAAAAACATTTACTGTGTTATATTTTTCCAATTTACCGTTTCACTGTGAAAAAACATTTACTGTGTGTTTTTTCCAGTTTATCGTCTTTGGTGAAATACCTTTTATCTTGTTCTTTTACTTCTTAAAACCTTTGGATAAAGAATTATCCAAGTCTTAAATATTTTTTCATGGAAATAAAAATTAATCTCTTTGATTTGTAAAATGAGAATTTTACCTCTGTAAACAGTTTCACCGCGAGGTAGAATTTCTTTTCTTGGAAATCCCATAATCATTATTGAAATGCACTCCTCAAAAAATGTTGCACATAAAACATATGATAATTTTTTTCATTTATTATATCGGGCTTGGGCTAAAGTGGTTTAATCCAAACTACTTTTACCCCCGATATGCACCACGTAAAAACACGTGTCCAATTACCAAACCACCGGTTTATTCCCCGACCCGCCTTCACATAATTAACCTCCTCGCTACTTCAATGCCTGATATGTATGTACGCCCTCAATCCCACCTTTGAATTTTCCACATTATAAATTGATATTCATGCCCATGATTTAGCGTGATTCCATAAATTAAATATTGGATTAAATATTAATATAAATATTTTAATATAAAATTATTTATATTAATAATAATAAACTCCTTTTTCTATTTTCGAAGGACTTTGGGCATATGAATCTTAACGCATGAATTTGTGGATAGGATAAGGTTGCTTAATAATAGGAATATTTTTTATTTTCAATGGGAATATGAAAATAAGGGTAAAAATTAATGAAGTGATGGAACTAATTGATTTAGATAAGCATTAAGGATAGGTATAGGTTAGGGATATTTGCCAAATTTTTTACTCATGGAGGACATGACTATTTTGGATGATCAGTTGAGTGAAGGGTTTAGGTGATGGGGGCTTAACGGAGCTGGTGAAAATTTTTGAAAATATGAGTGGAAAAATAACGCCAGGACAATATGCATTGGGAAAAATTAATGCAAATTAGCAGGTGATCTACAATCCGCCGAGTCCCATCAACTTTCGATATCGGGGGTTGGAAAAAAGGATTTTGGGTAGACTGCTTTTCGCCCTAATATGCCTCTGAGGGTGCCATGCATGCATAGAATGAAACCATGGTATTTTCCCTAGCTCACCCTCTAACAATTATATTTCGTGCTACTTCATTGCCCGATATATGTTCTGGTCGTTGATCCGGGCCATTTCAAGATCTATGGTCTGTCGGGCCCCATCACATTCTCGTCTCCACTAGATTTATCCACATTATGTCATATGTGACCCTATCCTTCAAACTATCGTGCCTCCATCCAGATGTATATCCTTGCTAAATTTCTGAGACTTGGATCCTATCTAAAAATTGTTATGGTGATAACATGTTCTACCTGACATCCACTTCTCCAAAGGAATTTGTGAGGGATGTGTTCCTGGAAAACACCCTCAAGAGAAATTTGACAAAGGAAAGACTTAGAGAGATTCCTCTCCTTTAGATCTGATCCATAGTGACCTCATGGGCCCTTTTCTTTATCCACCAATCAGTAAATCAAGGTACATTCTTATTTTTGTTAATTATTTCTCATGCTTCACATGGATTTACTTTCTCAGGAAAAAATCAGAGGTCTTTCAACACCTAAAATATTTCAAATCCCTTGTTGAGACACAATCAGGAAAGAAAATAAAAGTTGTCCTAATAGATAACGGGGGAGAGTATGTAAATCATGAGATACAGAACCTTTGTCATGAGTTAGGAATTCAGTTGCAGTACCCTATTCCCTATACTCCACAACAAAATGGAGTTGTTGAGAGGAAAAATAGATCTCTAAAAGAGATGGCATCTTGCATGCTACATGCAAAGTCACTTCCATAGAGATTATGGGCTCAAGAACTTAATTGTGAAACCTACATCCAAAACATATCTCCCCATAGATATGTCAAGGATAAGACCCCCTATGAGGCTTGGAGTGGCCTCAAACTGGAAGTGACCCACTTCTGTATTTTCGATTCATGTGCAAGGGCTTGGATTCCCTCTGGAAAGAGGAAGACACTTGATCCACAAATAATGGAGTGTATATTTGTTGGATACCCTGATGGTGTGAAGGGATATGGACTTATTGATCTTTCCTCAGGCTGGCTCATCATTGAGCGAAGTGTCCAATTTGAAGAAAGTGTCTTGCATGTGCCTCAACAGTCACATGCAGACACCTTTGTTCTTCCCCATGTCACAGATGATGAGCATGCACATGCCGACTCTTCTTCAGATGAGAGTTTTGATTCATAGGATTCATAGGATAAAGATACAGAGTTAGTAAAGCCATATGTAGAGTCAGTGCATCTAGATGCAGATGCAGAGCTAGAGCAACGAACCAAGTGGGCCAATATTACTCTTTAGGGTGTAGGGGATATTTTTAGGGATCTATATGACACTAGGAGGAATTGATATGATTTCGAGGAGCCTCCTCTTTCACTCACTACCATTGAATCGATGCCACCCATGAATCTTTTATTGGTTCATTCTTCAGATCCACAGTCTTATGGCAAGGCTATTGTAAATCCCTTTTGGGAATCCGCCATGTAGGATGAGTACAACTCCCTCCTCGAGAACCAGGATTAGGATCTGGTTCCCCTTCCTTATATAAGGAAAATTGTCAGCTACAGATGGATCTATAGGACCAAGAGCGCTATGGATGGACAAATTAGTAGATGCAAAGCCAGGTTGGTTTCCAAAGGCTTTCAGCATGTTCATGGAATTGACTATGATGAGACCTTCTCTCTAGTAGTGAAGATGGATTCCACACATTTAGCACTTTCCATTGCAGAAGCCAAGGGATGGGAAGTCCATCAGACGAACGTGAAGAATTCATTTCTTCACGAAAATATCTCTGAGGATATCTATATGGAGCAGCCCCAGGGATTTATTTAGGATTCATCTTTGGTCTATTGAATGAAGAAATATATTTATGGCCTCAAGCATGCTTCGATGGAATGGTATGCCAAGATGGACTAATACCTACTGCCACATAACTTTGTACATTGTAATTCAAACCCGAATGTTTACATGCTCAGGACGACTAATTCACTTCTACTCCTTGTTTTTTATGTTGATGATTTGTTGATCACAGGTTACTCGACTTCAACAATTTTTGCAGTCAAGAGGATTCTACATGACAGGTTCTTGATGATGGATATGGATCTGCTACATTTCTTCCTTGGACTTGACATCAACCAAGATGCATCAGGCATCAAATTGTCTCAGGCCAACTATGCAGGATATCTCCTTGAAAGATTTCACATGATAGACTGCAAGTCTACCCCAACTCCTTTCCTATAAAGAGTCAAAATTGAGAATGGTTGGGACACTCCACTGGTTGATAGAACACTGTACATACAGCTAGTAGAAATATTTTTGTATCTCACACACTCTAGACCATACCTCTCCTATGCAGTGAGAGCAGTCTCCAGGTTCATGCAAGAGCCGCATGAGATGCATTTGAAGGTTGTAAAGTGTATCCTTTGATATGTACATGGAACCATCACCTTTGGGATTCACTATTCAGTAGAATCTACATTAGACCTCATTAGGTTCACTGATTCTGACTAAGGTGGCGATATCATTGATCACAAGTAAACATATGGTTACTCACTTAGTCTTGGTTCTAGTCCTATCTGTTGGTCGAGCAAGAAGAAGGCTGTTATTTATCTATCTTCAGACAAGGTAGAGTACATAAGGGTAGTTAACATAACCATTCAAGATATGTGGCTACAAGATTTTCTCACTGAGTTGGGAATTCGGTTTCATCGGTCGATCGTCATCTGGTGTGACAACCAGATTTCTTAAGAGATCCAGTTCAGAGGCAGTGGACGAAGCACATTGAGATCCACATGCACTACATACAGGACTTAGTACATGAGGGGATCATCGACCTGCATGTTTTTCCTTCAGTATAACATACTAAAGACATCTTCACCAAGACCTTCACTGAGAAGAAGTTCCATTCTCTATGCAATTTTCTTGGAGTGAAGGACAAAGTTACCTAGCAACTGTCAACTTTCTTATTTTTACATACATTGTACTTTAAGGGGAGGATTTTACCATGATTTTTTCTCTCTATCCTCATTTTATTTTTGTGTATCTTTTATATTTGAGTACCTAACATGACCTTTTTGTCGGGACCCATTATTTATTTTCACCATAGTGATGTTTAGGGGTGGTGTTTGAGATACTTCACACACACACACCTAAGATTTGTTTTTCCTAAGGTTTTCCCTATGTTTATTAGTCATTATCCAGTTTCCTAAAATTTAAGGAGAATATTCTCTTCAGTTTTCACTTCAGTTTGATCAATTGAGTGGAGTCTAGATGCTACATTGGGATTATCACCATGCAACATTGGGATCATCACCATATAATGAGCATTTTCCTTGGGATCATCACCAAACTAGCGCATTACTCATGATTCCATGATCTCCTCCTCACTTCACTTTGTTTCAGTCAGTTAAATAAAGACTGATAGACTAGTTAACTCAGACTAGGTGGCAGTTCAATCTCGTAACTGCCTGAGAGACTAGACTAGGTGTCAGTTTACTCCCGTAACTATTGGTATGTGTCTAGATCACTCTAGACCACCACTATGGCACATTGGATTCTCTTCTAGTGCACATTAGTTATGTTATACAGAGCATATCATGTGTAAATTATCATACATTCATTTGGTTAATGAGAGTTCTTCCATTCTTTCTCTCCTGCTTCTCTTTTCTTCTATTTTCTCTGCAAATGTGAATGTCAATTCCCAGGTAGATCTATTATATGCAAGTTCAACACATTTACATGAATTATATCTCTTTTTCAGTTGAGATTTGTTGAATTAAATGTAGATTTCCTATCTTACAGTTTGAACTTTCAGGACACATAATTTAGAGGTGTGATTGCATCATGAAGAATTGATTGATTGATATTTTTATAGCATGATTGTTTAATTATAAGAATTACAGAGGAAATTGTAGCCTGCATTTACCTTGCAATTATCCTTGAAATAAAATACAACCCCTGGTTTGATAATTAATGTGAGTGATTTTTAGTTTTTCTGTAAGGACATATAGAAGCACCAATAATATGCATGTTGATATGATAGTTAGCATGAGACTCTTTCACAAAAGAAAGGAAAAGTAACTAGTTTGAGACAAGAGTTCAACAAGTCAAAGTATTGCATGCATATAACATAGAACCAATATGACTCGTTGTAATGGTTATTCCATAAACAATTTTCTTTGACTTTTTTTTTTATTGGGTTAAGAATAGAGTTAGAATATGGTTGGTCTGAAGTAACCATATTGAATCCCACACCCTATATTACTTGGTTTCTGTTGAGTAGTTTTCTACGAAATTACTTTGATTTTAATAATGGATTCAAGATATACAATACTTGAAGGTTAATTTTATCCATTGATTCTCTGGTCATAGTTAGATGAGTACGAATACTTCCTTTTGAAGATATAGCATACTTGTGATCATACAATATGAGATGTTTGATTGAAATGATGTTTATTTTGGATGTTATAAGAAAATGAACTAATTGATTTATTTGGATGATTGTAGAGGAATCATTTCCCATTCATAACTACCATTTTTCATAAGTTAGTTTTCCTTATCCTTACTCATTAAAATTCCATTCCTCATTTTTTTTCGTTTCCTATATAATTAAAGAAATGGGAAACATAAAGGATACATAATTGAAGTATGTTGTTAACCTGATAAAACAAGGACATAGCTGAATGATAAGTTATGTTGTGGGGGGTTTTTGTTTGCAATATATAGTTATGGTTGAAAGATATGAGGTATTGAACAATATTTCTTTTTATACACTTCTATGGGTCATACTTTTAAAAGGAAACGATTTGTATGTATGAAGATTGTAAAATTGAATAAAGGAGGTCATATGTTTTGAATCTATTACTATATAGATTTATTTTACTTCATCAATTTCACTTTGCATAAGTCATTTCCCCAAATCCCTTTCATTAAGATCCTTTTCCCATTTGTTTCCTATTTATATAATTTAAAAATATGCATACAACTTAATGTAATCAACATAATAAAAGAGGAAAAATCAAATGATGTGAAATTATTTGGAAATAATTTGGGTTGATTTTAATCAGGATGACATGATTTAAAGTTGAGGAGTTGTACAATATTATTGGAATTTTCTGTACATATCTTTAAAAATGGAGGTTTGTATATGACAAATATTATGGTTGGATGTTAGAAGAGTTTGGATTGTTGTCCCTATTTTCACTTTTCCCTTTAATATACTATTTTTATTGCATGGTTTTGTTAGTTTCAAAGTAAATTTAATCATGATGAAAAATTATGTTAGATGTTTTATCTCACTATGTCTTATGCATGTACTAACTTGACTATAATGAACATACATGAGCTTCTTCAACAAGGGTAGCAGCAAAGGAGGAAACTGAGAAAGAAGGGGATATTGCCTAATACATTTTGGAAACCTGGGGCCATAAGAAATCAAGGTTATCTATTCACTTTGACGTTGACTCTGATGAATTTCAGAAATTAATGCAAAATGGGCACTTAAATATTGATGGACAACATGTCTTTCCTTAGCCCCAAGTACCTCTTAATGTTATATTGCCGCCTCACCATGGTATTTTTAATGTTCTTGAATCACCTGTGTAGCCTCATAATTATGGATGAGGAAATATACCTGCCAATAATTATTTTGGTTCCAATAAATGGCCCATTCAACCCCCTCCTCCTCAAGTTCATGTTTTTGCCACAAATGCATATTTTCTTTCTCCTACAATTCACCAAAAACTACCATTTCATACTTTGCTATCAATTCCTACTAATGCATATATGCCTCCTCCTCCTCCTCCTCCTCCAAAATATCACAGAACTACTCCTTGTGGCTCTCAAGTTGACAAAGCAAAACAACCAATTACTTCTACCAGCATGGCCAAGTCCTCTTCCTCTGCTCACTCCAATATTAAATAATCAAGCAGTGGTAAGAGAAGTTTAAATGATATGAATCCACAGGTAGCTCAACTGGAAGAAAAGAAGTCTCAATATGAAAAATTCATCGAGGAAAGGGAAACATTTTTCAAAAATAAATTCCCTATGCTATTTTGATTTTATTTATTATAACATTTTACTATGACACTATTTTGGGACAAATGGAAAAACAATGATATTTATTTTTGAAACATTAAAATATCATGTTTAATTTATGGGAGATACAAGTAATATATTCCATAATGTTTTGAATGCATCTTTATGGTATGCTATATGATGCTAATATTTTATATTGATGAATATGTGATGGAGTGACAAGGAAAATCTATAATTGATTATTGAAATAAAGGATGCATAATAGACGGGGACCCCACCAATTTAGTTATTATAGTATTTATTAATTATCCTTATCATAAAGTTACTTGTCTTGTTTATTAACTAAAGTTATTTAGCTTGAATAACTAAAAGTAGTTCAGCTACTTGGATATCTACCTTTTAGATAATAAACGAAAGAAAGAAGGACAAGGAAAGCATGAGGAATTAGAGAGAAACACTTATGGCAAGGTTTTTTCTTGTTTCATATTGGGATTTGTAAATTTCATTCTTCCATTTTCTGAGTTATTTAAGAGCTAAATCATCTTGTTGAGAGAAGGATCATTCTAAAGGTGGTAAAGAAGAAAGGACTAAGAAGCATTGATATTTGACATGCTTTAGAAGTTCATTCATTTCTCTTGACATTCTGTTTAGTTTTATTAGAATTATTGAATTAATTTTTAGTTCTAATTAATATTATTTTGTAGAGTCAAGACTTGATGATCTTGTGGCTTGGTTGTTCTTGTACATTTAAGTTTTAGTCATTTTATTTCAGACACCAGTTTTCTTTGTATGATTGTTAAAATTCCATCTTAGACTTCTAAGTCTGATTTTGGTCCATGTCAGACAGTTGGCTTAGGTTGATGGATAGTCGGTATGGGATGTTAGTTGTCATTGATGTCAACCATTGGAGAGTGATATTGTATATTGATGTCAAACCTTAGTGATTGATGTCAACCCTTGGAGAGTGATATTGTATATTGATGTCAAACCTTAGTGATTGATGTCAACCCTTGGAGAAAGTTTGGTAGCGAATTCATGTAGCACAAAGGTTTGGGTAATGAACCCAAGGTTGTTTCATGTATAATGGTATGAATTTTAATATATTTAAGCATAAGACTATTCTTGATGGATAGTACATGTCATTCCATTTATGGTGGTATGTGGAACATCACATAACTCTGTGGAAATTAGGAGTTGTGGCTAGTCCTGAAACTAGTCTAAAACAGGTGTTTCGAGTAAAAATGTCATAACTTATTCATAACAGATCCAAATTTAGTAAGACCAAATGTGTTGGTTAGAGTACAGTTTTTAGTATTCCATGTACAAGTTTCAGATCCATAAAACAAATATTTTTTGTGGGGGGAACTCTACAAGTTTGCTCTCTAAAATAAGCCAAAATTCAACAAGGTATGCCATTTTTTCTATAAATCCTTTTCTGAGAGGTTCCAAGTAGTGACACATGGAGGAATCACATAAAACACACTGAAGAACAATGTGTACTATTTCCAAGTCTTTATTTATTACAGGTACATAGTTAAGATTATTTCAAGTTAGGGTTATTGACTAATCCAAAACTAGTCATGTGAGACTAAAGTAAAGTTTGATGAAAATGCTAGTATTTTGTTGTTAAAGTTAAGGAAGGTTTGCATGTATGTAATCATATACACCATGTCCATTACAAATTTACAAATCATATTTGGATGATGAAATTGATTAGGGATTTTGGTTGAGGTACATGTTGGGTACATGGTTGAGACAAGTAGTTGATGAGTTGGCACATAAATGAGGTGTATACTTGATGATGTTGGTACATCTTGATGAGTCATAGTTGATGAGTAGTTGATACATGATTGGTACATACTTGGTACATGGTTGGAGGCACTTTTTAGTAGTATTTTTGACACATGGTTTATGGATGATGTAGCATACTTGTATTGGTATATTATTAGAAGCACATATTGATCTTGGTGATGATTTTGAGTTGTTATGTTATGCTTGGTTGATGCACATATTTGAGAGTTGTCTTGGTGAGTAGATATGATTTGGTTGATAAGATTGATGAGATAGGTTTTTGTGATAGGTTGTTTGGAAAGGTTGTTGTGACATGTTATTTGTACAGTTTTGGTGCATGGTTGATACACTTGTTCATGGTACAGGTTGAGGTATAGGTTGGTGCATGGTTTATGCACTTGTTTATGGTACAAGATGATTACACGTTGTTTAGTAAATTTTAGTGCATGGTTGATGCACTTGTTTATGGTACAGGTTGATTACAGGTTGTTTGGTATAGGTTGGTGCATGGTTGATGCACTTATTTATGGTACAGATAATAGGTTGAGGTATGGGTTGATGCATGGTTCAGGTTATTGGTATAGGTTGTTTGGTGAAGGTTGATTGGTATAGGTTTACAACAGTATATCTCTCAGTGATAGTGTGACATTGGTTCCATCATTCTACTTATACGTCATGGTGGTTGGACAGGGCAAGGATAGGTGGTTGTAGCCACCTTCCGATTGTATCCGGGGAACATAGGGGGTTGTAGCCTCCTTCTGGTTGTAGCCAGAGAATTGGGGAGTTGGAGCTTCCTTCAGGTTGTATCTTGATAAACTAGGGGGTTGGAGCCTCTTTCCAGTTGTAGCTGGAAAACAAAGGAAGTTGGTGCTTCCAATGAATGTAATTCTTCAAGACATATAAGAAAAATCATTATGTGGTTTTCTCTCGCTTTGGGTTTCCAGGTAAAAACACTGGTGTACTATGTATGTGTATGATTGTTCATTTGTTCATTGTTTATTTACTCTGCAAATATTGGATGATAATGCTACATTGATATAACACTTGCATTATATGGTTAAAAAGGATTAGATTGCTCTATTACTGACTCAACCCCCCCTCTCAGTAATCCAACAATTGGTATCAGAATTGGTTCCTTCAGGAAACAATTTAACCACTGGAAGAAGATCATGGATTATTCTAAGAATGGATTAATAATGTTTAATGGTCATAATGGTTTTAAGTATGAGATGTGGAGCATAAGGACGAAAGTATTTTTATAGGCACAGGGACCAGGGGTGATTTTAAGAAACCCCCTTAATTTATATGTATAATAAATGGGCGAATCCCCATGATACATAGGAAAAATTGAAGGCTATTTTATCAATAATATAAAATGTATATATAATTTTTTGGCGAATATTTTAGTAAATTATATAATCTTGTAAAATATTGGCGAATATTTCACTGAATTATAAAATCTTGTAAAATATTGGCGAATCTTTCACTGAATTATAAAATCTTGTAAAATATTGGCGAGTGGTGTTGGGTAAGCAAATGGACTTCACACAACATTTCACCACATCTACTACAGTAAAGTCGACCAAAATTGACAAAGAGCATTTTGTATAGCCCAATTGCAAAATGTGTTTCAATCTACAGATAGAGTTCACAACATTGTCAACATTCACTACATCTGCTACAATAAAGTCAACCAACATCAACATTCACTACATCTACTACAATAAAGTCAACCAACATTTCACCCAACATCAACATTCACTACATCTACTACAATAAAGTCAACCAGCATTTCAGTACATCTGTTATAGTTCGATAAATAATAGTTTTCATAGGCCAATTAAACAAAAGGTGTTTCCATCTACAAATGGACTTATCACAAAATTTCACCACATCTTCTACATGGGCCAATTAAAC
>JASDQU010012984.1:144760-160498 GCA_032191745.1 Picea mariana | reverse complement strand
TAATTAGTAATAATTAATAATATATCATAAGTGATTTTTAAGTGTTGATATATCTAAATATGTATATAGGTCTAGGGTTTCTAATAGTTTGTTTAGTAATGTTTTATTTTTTGTTTAAGATATAGAGCTTAATGAACTTAATAATATAAAGATAATTATTAATAATTAATAATATATCATAAGTGATTTTTAAGTGTTGATATATCTAAATATGTATATAGGTCTAGGGTTTCTAATAGTTTGTTTAATAGTGTTTCAAATTTGTGTATGTAAATATAAATCTAGGGTTAGATTTAGATTGAGTTTCATATTATTATATGAATTATTAATATTTCTAACTGATTGTATATTGTTTGAAACTCTATTTGATATTTTAAGATTAAGTGGAATTACTAGATTATGGAAAAGTGAATTTTATAGGATTATCATTATTATGTTTGAGTATGATAATGTTATATATATATAAATAAATCAAGGGTTAGTAATTTAATGTGCTACTAAGTAGTAGGGGTTGATTTATGATTAAGGTTTTAAGTGATTAGGATGTAATGAGTATTAATATATAAAGTGTCATATGATTAGGGTATATATAGCTTAATTAGTGATATATATAGTAATAAGTTTTTATAATTAGAATTATGTAGTAGGTAGTATATGGTTAGTTAGACCTTTAAATCTAGTTACCGACTCAAAAGTAGAACATAAACAAGAAAGGAAAAGGAGGAGGAAGGTGTCATACCTGATTTGATCTGTGAGGGTCCCTAAGTTGGTTGATTAATGGGTGCCAAAATCTGCTTACCTCTAGGCCACCATCTCTGTTCATATTGTTAGGGTGTTTGATTATTTCTAGATCTTCTCTTAAGCGTCTCTTGTAGTAATGATCCTCTTTTGCTAATATCTTAGTATCCTCAAGGCAGACATGATATTTGGTTTTAAGTGAGTGCTCTGTTAAGGCCGAAGTGCGAGTGCGTTCATTTCTAATGTCTGCTTCATGTTCCTTAATCCTTACCTGAAATGATCATCCGGTTTCCCCAATGTAACACTTACCGCATGAGCAAGAGACCTTGTAGATGCCTTTTCCTTGTTATTGGTATATAGGGTCCTTTACAGACTTCATTCTTTGTCTGATAGTAATTAGGGGTTTGAAGGAGGTTACAATTTCTTTTCTTTTTAAAACCTTTGCAATCTTGTCCGTGACACCTCGAATGTAGGGAAGATAGGCTTTTATGTTGGATGTTTGATCATTCTAGACACGAGTCATTCTATCATTCTTATTCATTGCATTTTTGATGTATCTATATCTATGTCCAATGTTCTTAAAGACCCTAGTTAAGTGGTCTATTTCCTCCTCTAGATGTTCTTTGTCGGAAATTCTTGCTGCCCTTGTGGCCATGGTGTTGAGAACCCCCATCTTTTGAGAGTGCTGGTGGTGGGAATCCACATGAAGGTAGCTATCTATGTGAGGTTTCTTCTTGAAGACCTTGTGTCCCAATGTACCATCTTGTTTTCTAGTCATAAGTATGTCTAGCAAGGGTATGCTATTGTTTTCTTCTAGTTCCATGGTGAATTTTATGTTCTCAGAAATACCATTGAGGTGCTCAAAGAATCTGTCCATTTCTTCTTTGTCACGAGGCCACTTGACGTTGGTTTCATCAACATACCTTTTCCATCTAGATGGTTTAAGGGGGTATGTTTCAAGGGCATTTTTCTCGAACTTCTCCACATAGAGGTTTGCTATGATTGGGAATAAAGGGGATCCCATGGCTACTCTTCTTGTTTGTTCAAAAAACTCTCCTTGGAAGATGAAGAAGGTTGATTTTAGACAAACTTCTGCTAGTTTGGCTATTTGAGGGTATGCTACCTCATTTATAACTTGAATGGCCTCATTTAACGAGATCTTAGTAAAAAGTGAAACCACATCAAAGCTGAAGAGCATATCTTTTGATTCAATTTTCTCTTCTTTTATGAGTTCCACGAAGTCTCTTGAATTCTCTTCTTTTCACTTCTTCAAGCTGGATTTTTAATGTGATTATTTCTTCTTCAAGTCCTTTCTCTTCTTGACCAAACTCTGCCTCAAGATGGTTTAGAACGTTAGTTCTTTCCTTAAGATGATATGTCAATATCTTCTCTCTCATTTCTTCTTCTTCCTTCTATGCTCCTATGTTGGCTTCCAAATACTGCTTTTGATATTCAAGATTTTTTTAGATCTTTCTTGCTTCTTCTAGCTGAGTTCTTAAGTTCTCGATGACCTGTTGGGATTCTTCAAAAATGTGAAAACTTTTCTTTTGTTTCATCAATTCTTTCTTGATTGACTTGTTTTCTTCTCTTTCTTTTCTTAGTTCATCTAAAGCACTAATCAATTCTGCTTCATAATTGTCTTCTTTTTCAATTACTTTTTCTGTCTCATTTCCTTCATGGAATTCTATTTCAAGATGTCAGCATTTTTCACAATTAAGAAAAACAACATACCTCTGTTGATTATGTACTCTTCATCTTCTGAATCTGTTTGGCATGGTGAACATATTTCTTCTATATATGTACCTGCATCTTCTTTGGCATTTTTTGAATTTGCGATGGATGAAGAATATATGTCATGTAACTTATCCCAAATTTCTTTGGTTGATGAACATTTACCAACCTTTTCTCTTACAGGATTAGGTAATCCGTCCCAGATGAAATCCATTGCTATTTTTTTATTCTTCTTCAATTCCTTCTTGGCTGCAGTCTTTTCCCCTTTTGAACTATCATATCCTGTAATGAATGATAGCCAAATATAATACCCTGTGCCTGTATAAATAATTTCATCCTTCCACTCCACATCTCATACTTTAAACCACTCAGACCATTGAACAATGGTACTCCCTTCTCAGAATAATCCATGACCTCCTTCCAGTGGTTAAACTGTTTCTTGAAGGAACCTTCTCTGATACCAATTGTTGGATTACTAAGAGGGGTGGTGAATCAATAATAGAGCAATTTAATCCTTTTTAACCATAAAATGCATGTGTTATATCAATGTAGCATTATCATCCAATAGTTTCAAAGTAAATAAACAATGAAAAAATGAAAAAATGAGCAATCATACACATACACAGTACACCAATGTTTTTAGGTGGAAACCCAAAGCGAGAGAAAACCACAAAATGATTTTTCTTATATGTCTTTAAGAATTACATTCAGTGGAAGCACCAACTTCCTTTGTTTTCTAGCTGCAACTAGAAGGAGGCTACAACCTGAAGGAAGCTTCAACTCCCCAATTCTCTGGCTGCAACCAAAAGGAGGCTACAACCCCCTAGTTTCTCAAGCTACAACCTGAGGGAAGCTCCAACTCCCCAATTCTATGGATACAACCAGAAGGAGGCTACAACCCCTGTGTTCTCTCACTACAACTGAAAGGTGGCTACAACCAACTATCCTTTCCCCTTCCAACTTCCATAATGTAGAAGTAGAATGATAGAAGCATTGTCACACTATCACTGTGAGATATACTGTTGTAAACTTGTACCAATCAACCTGTAATCAACCTATAACAACTTGTACCAATAATCTGTGCCAACATGTACCATACATCAACATGTACCTCAAATTTTACCATAAACAAATGCATCAACTATGCACCAAACCTGTACAAATAACCCGTCCAAAAAACCTGTAATCAACCTGTACCATAATAAGTGCATCAACCATGCACCAACCTGTACCTTGAATGAGTGCATCAACCATGCACCAAATATGTACCAATAATGCATCAAATACACATAAACTATGACTCATCAATATGTACCAACATTATCAACTATACACCTCATGTATGTGTTAACTCATCAGCTACTTGTCTCAATCATGTACCCAACATCTACCTCAACCAAAATCCCTCATCAATTCCATCATCCAAATTTGATTTGTAACTCTGTAATAGACCTGGTGTATATGATCACATACCTGCGAACCTTTCTTAACTTTAAAAACAAGAGACTAGCATTTTCATCAAACTTTACTTTAGTCTCACATGACTAATTTTGGATTAGTCAACAACCCTAACTTGAAATAATCATAACTATGTACTTGTAATGAATAAAGATATGGAAATAGTACAAAATGTTCTTCAGTGTATTTATGCAATTCCTCTAGGTTTCATTGCTTGGAACGTCTCAGAAAAAAAGTTATAGAAAAAATGACATACCTTGTTGAATTCTAGATTATTCTAGAGAGAGAACTTGTAGAGTGTGCCCCACACATAATATTTCTTCTATTGATATGAAAATGGTACAAAGGATAATACATAATGTAATATAACCAATACATTTTGTCTTACTAAATTTGGATCTGTTATGAAGAATTTATGACGTTTTTACCCGAAACACCTGTTTTAGACTAGTTTTAGGACTAGCCACAAACCCTATTTTCCACGGAGTGTAACGCCGAAAATACAATGACCCACAAGCTGGAATTTGTATCATAACTACTTGGATATGTTTCCTCAATTGCCTCCCAATTTCACGGTCTGAATCATTCTAGAAAACAAGTTATTATGAAAATGGTGAGATGACCTGTAAATAACATACCTTAGAAAGCATCATCAAAAGAATTTATCCTCCCTTGAATTTTGGCCTTCTTTACTTCACCTTCCCTCTAAAATTTGGCTTAGATATACTTTGGTTACCCTAGTAACTTGTAGATATTCAATATGCTCAAGTGTGTTTAAAATGAGAGAGCCTTGCCTCTTATTTATACTTTCATGTAGCTTCCTCAAGGGGTTACCTTTTAACCATCTTAACCCACTTTCCTTATTTTAGGGTTAACCCACTTCTAACCACTTGTCCACTTAGTAATTTATTCATTATATTTATTATTTAAATAATTTCTTTTGTATCCACTTTGACTTATAGTACACTCATCACTTCACTTTATTATTTAAATTATCTTATTTGCAACCACTTTGACTACTTTGACCTTTTGGGGCTTCTCGATGACTCGTGGGGGTTCTCCAACTTCACATGGCCATAAATCTCTAACCGTGAGGAGTTATGTGACGTTCCACAAACCACTGGACATGACATGACATGTACTATCCATCTAGAATAGTCTTGCCTACAAATATATCAAAACTAATAGCATTATCCATAAAACAAAATTGGGTCCATTACCCAAACCTTTGTGCTACCGGACTTTCTTCAATGGTTGACATCAATGACAACCAACCCAATTAATCAACACCTTCCCCCAAAAAATAGTTTTTGATCCTTTGATATGTTTTAAGGATCCTTAAATTTCCTGTCATAACATAGTCATGAGACTCCATTAATATGTGTTACCTCAACTTTGATTGAGGGCATACAAATATTCTACCCTTATACCAAAGGATATCTCTCTTCCAGTCCCATTGTTCCATAGAGATCCTCCCTTCTTTTAGACATTGTATATTTGTCTACTACTATGGTCATCTTTCCATTCATGGTGAGATTTTTCCAACCACACAAGAATGGAAGATGTAATGGAATATAAACTTGAGGCTTCTTCTATTATGGAAAGGGAATTTGATACCACATTGTCCTTCCCATTTTTGTGTATTATTTCAAAATCAAACACTTTCATTTTTACTACCCATTTTTGTTGCTCGTATGATGTTAATGTTTTCTCCAAAAAGTACTTCATGGTCTTTCTTGACTTTAAAATGCCTCCCGATGAGATATCGTCGTCATTTTTTATTGCATGAAAAATTTCTCTGATTTCTTTTTCATATGTATATTTCACCAAATATTTCCCCTTGAATTGTTTACTTTTGGTCTCCCTTGTTGCATCGACACTACTCCAATTCCTTGTCTTCATGCATCACATTCAACTATGAATGTTTTACCAAAATAACATGTTTCCAATATTGGTGTAGAAGACATGGAATATTTTAAGAGTGATAATGCCAATGTAGCGTCTTCATTCCATACATATGATTTTTTCTTCAAGAGAGATGTGAGTGGGCCTGCAATGCATACATAATTATTAACAATGTTTCAATAATATCCTGTAAGACCCAAAAATACTCTAAGACTCTTGATGTTTTTAGGAATAGGTGATTTTGTGATAAATTGGATCTTTTTAGGGTCCACTGTAACCCCTTCCCTTGAAACAATATAACCCATATAATCTACTTCATGTTTCCCAAAAGAACATTTGGATATTTTTACATACAATTGATTTCTCTTGAGAATTTGAAGGAATTTATCCACATGTTTAATGTGGTATTCTAATGATTTTCTATAGATAAGTCTACCATCAAAGAAAACCAACACAAAATCTCTAATATGGGGTCGAAATGTTTCGTTCATAAGGTTTTGAAGAGTAGAAGGAGTATTAGTCAACCCAAAAGGAATGAACAAGAACTCATAGTGCCCTTCATGCATTATAAATATTGTTTTTGGGATGTATTCTTCTCTTAATTTGATTTGGTGGTATCCTAATTTAATATCTAATTATGTAAAATAAGCAACACCATGAAGCTCATATAATAGCTCATCAATATTTGAAATATGGAATTTATCCTTGACGATGATTTTGTTTAGATATTTATAATTATGACACATCCTCCAAGAATGATCTTTTCTTCTCACCATCACTACTAGAGTTGAAAATGAACTCCTGCTTGGTTGGATAGTACCTGAATCCATCATGTCTTGGAACATTTTCTCAATCTCCCCCTTTTGTTGATGAGGATATATATAAGGCCTTGTATTTGGAGTGCTTCTAGTGAATATTTCAATTTGATGTTCACGGTGTCTAGACAAAGGTATCCATTTGTGAATTTCTTGGAAAACTCTATGGTGCTTTTCCAAAGTGCATTTTAATTCCTATGGAATATTTTCATCTTCTTGCTTCACTTCCATAGAATAAAGTTTAACCAAAACTCCCATACTACCATTTTTTAGGAGCTTCTTTATTCTATGAGCATTGATGACCTAAGAGGGTAAAAAGTTTAACGAGTTCATATTGAATTCCTTCCAATTCAAATATCATGAATAATTCCTTATTATTTATAGAAACCATACCCAATGTTCTCAACCATTGAATATCTAGAACATCATCTTATCCTCCAATGGGAATGGCATACATTGGTATTTATAAGTTATATTATCCCATACTAAGTTTAATGTTATAGCATTTTCCTCCATAGTTAATTCTCCCTCCATTAGAAACCAAAACATGGAAATTTGTCACTAGATACACAAAACAATTGAGGCACTCTACTATTAATTTATCAATGAAGTTATGGGTACTACCTAAATCAATAAGAACTATGACCTTTTACTTCTTAATATCTTGTAATCTTAAGGCTTTGAGGTGTTGATAAAACTGCCAATGCATGGACCGATATTTCACACCTATCTTAATCAATATTGTGTGAAATTTGTACATATTTTTCCTTCTCTTTTAAGTCAAAAATTTCTTCCTAACAATTTGTGCATATGCCTCCATTTCCACCTCATTATTATTTTACAAAGTGAACAATTTGTTTTCTTGACATTTAGGGCACTTTGACCATTTGCTATTAAAACCAAAGCATAGTCCTTTTTCTCTTATTTCCTCCATTTCCTTTTGTGATATTCGTGTAGGTTGAGGTAGGGTTTCCCTATGAGCCCCAAATATATCTATACTTCCTTGATATGTTCCAGGGGTAGACTTGTGTGTATCCCTATTCTTCTCTTGAATATGATGATCATATTTCATAACATCCATAACATTTTCAAGATTTTTTAAGAAAATCTCATTTTTAATGTATGCTTTTAATCCACCCATGTAGGCATCCAATAGATGTTAAATGATTATGTTATCCACCCTTTTGTCCAATGCTTCTGAATTATAATCTTCAACATCAACTAAGTGCTTGATTCTTGTCAACTGACTAAAGTAGTCTTGTTCCCAAACGTTTTCATATTGTGCTTCTAAGTCTCTTGTAAAATAAACCTCAACTATAATGATAAGAATGGGGCTTATTTTAACTACCCATTGATACCATTGATAGGGTTTTTTCTCAAAGTAAAAGGTTGCCAAGGAAATCCTTTGCTTATCGTTCATAATATTATGTAATTCAAAGTATTTCTTTATTTGGTTCACGCATGTAACAACCTTTTTTCCATCAAACTTCTTTAATTCAACCTTGGTAAAGTTCATACCCTTAGGATTACATCCATAATTAATTCCACTATTAGAGTTAACTCCACCTAACTTATGCTTATTACTAAAATGTTCTTCAACATGAATACTAGCTTTATTTTCATGAGTCCCTTTGATCACATTGTCACTTTTAGGGAGCCTCCCATCTAGGGTATGTATGACATTTTTCACCAAATTCTTTTCCTTTTGTTCCATCTTTTATCCATATTATTTTCCATTTGTTCCATATTTTCATCTGTCTTATTTTCCATCTGTTCCCTATTTTTATCCATCTTATTTCCCATATATTCCCTATTTTACTTCATCTTATTTTATATATGTTGTATTTGTCTTTGTGTGTTTACCAAATCATTGCTAGTTATTAAAATTCCAATCAATTCATTACATTGGTTCTCCAATTTGGATAGTTGGTTATATATATATCTTCACTTTATTTGTGAGTCATGGTTGAGCTATCTAGAGGTTTAATATAAGTATAAATTGTAGAAGAACCCTTTTTCATGTGAAAACATAATAATAATCCTCTTTTTTTTCTCTTTATCAAATTTTTTTTAATGACCAAAAACAGATATTCTAATCAAAATTTATGTCAATTGTAAGTTACATACCTTTAAAAACTTGAATTGGAGGGTCTTTCTAGTTGATTCTTCTCCCGATGCATCTCTGAAATTTTGGCCTTTTTGAATCTAAAATATTGTCCTATAGTACTCTCATATGTCTTCTCTACAATTCCATAGGTTTGACCAAAAGTTGATGTGCCAAATGAAAGTTATCATAATTTTCCCATAACTTGTTGATTCTTGGCCCTTTCCAAAAAACAAACTTGTAAAAAATGACACATGATTATGAAATGTCCAATTTTTCCAACATGATTATGAAATTTCGACCTAAAACATTATGTTGTTTCCTATTTCCATTAAAACTAGTAGAACTCAAATCAAATATTTCTGCAATCAGATATGAATGCTTTACTCGTAACACCTATTTGAGATTGATTGTAAGACTAGTAAAAAACTGTAACTTCCACAACCTGTAACTCTGAAATTATAGTGAAACAAACCTTGAAACTTTTACCAAAGATACTTCACTATGATACCAAATATACTTCACAAATCTAGTCTAAAAAATTCTAGAAAATTTTTGATGGTTGTTTTATCAAGAACATGATCCAGGTGGATATTGGTGTCCACCCACCTTTTCCAACTTGCTCAAAACAGTTTTCTGGCAATTTTGGTAATTT
Source organism: Picea mariana (assembly GCA_032191745.1). Lineage (NCBI taxonomy): Eukaryota > Viridiplantae > Streptophyta > Pinopsida > Pinales > Pinaceae > Picea > Picea mariana. The sequence goes on along the minus strand of JASDQU010012984.1, from coordinate 151,092 downwards.
ACTACTTTTTAGCATTTTTTAACTTTTGGGGCCATTTTGAGGGCCTAAATGAAGGTTTTTTGGGATTGATCTTCTAAATGATAGCCAAAGGCTCTGATTGATCCCCCAAAACGAATCTCCTCGATCATACCTTTCCAACAAGCTATCATGCACCCCAAATGGAGACCGTATGCCAAAGTTACGCCCTTGGGAAGTTGATACACCAAGGTACCCAAAACGGGGTCCACAATACTGTTGGATTTTCATCTTCCAGGGTTAGGGTTTTGGATTTTATTTATAATAAAAAGGCCTTTGGAGCCTCATTGTAAGATCATCTTCTCATAGATGTGAGTAGCCATCACATCTCTTCTCAGAGATAATTCGCCACCATTCTAGCGAGTCTTTCACTCTGTATTTTACAGTCTTTGTACATTTTCGCTCATTAATAGAAAATTGTGTATTACTGTATATCCGTTTTTATGGTTTCATCTATAATACATTTCTATTATAATATTGGATATCTGAGATATCTCTGCACATTTCTTTATTATATCTCTGCTCTCATTTCGTGCCGAAAATAATCTGGATCAGTGGTATTAGAGCAGGTTGCTCTTTATCATTTTTTCAATGTATGTCTCTGACAAGGTCTGAGTATAGAAAGTTGGGTCTTGATATTGTCTCTCTTGAAGACAATCTCTCTCACACATCTGGAAGAAGAAAATAAAACGATGGAGCATACAATTCTATAATCTGTTGCTTGATCAAGCTCTCACATGATAGAGGAATGAAATGATGGAGAATTTTTCCCACATCCTTCAACGCCTGTCGATAGCAACAAGCGCATGTTCATCAAAAAACCACTTTGGAAGTACCTCTCCTTTCAAGGTATAGGTTAATTTTGATATTCCCGTATTTGAAGGTCAGATAGATGCAGATGCCCTAGACAAATGGTTAAATATGCTAGAAGGTTATTTCTCTGTTCACCATTTTTACGATAGGGAAAATATCACCTTCACACTCCTTAAATCTCTCTCCCATGTCAAACATTGGTGGGAAACTTACTGGGTGCAAATTTCCACAGAAGAGTCTGGAATATATGGGGTCGATCCCACTTGAGATTTTTTGTAGATGTGGTAAAGGAAAAATATTACCCTATTGGCAACTATGAGGACCAGTATATGAGATGGACCACACTATGGAAAGAGAGGGGCCAAGAAGTTCCATAGTTCACCAATACCTTCCATACCTTGCACACCAAGCTGGGTATCAAAGACTCTGAACGACATTTGGTTTTGAAATATCGTGGGGCTCTACACAGATACATCCAAACTGAAATGGATTTTCTGGAAATCTCATCACTTAGTGCTACTTATCGATATGTTGTTAAAATCGAGAAGAAATTTAAGCACAAAAAAAAATGGGAGTTCGGGTCTGCAAATCCGCAACAACCAAAGTATGATAAAGAAGACCCTAACAAGCAGTCTCTTGAAAGCCAGTCCAATCCATAGAAAAAGAAGGGTTATGAGAAGATGAAGAAGGACACTCGAAAATGGTGAAATTTCCATAAAATCCTTGGGCACAACACCGATGAATGTCGCTCAAAACAATCATTGGTGGATGAAATCAAAGATAAGGCACCGATCCCTGATTCAAAATATCATTCAGAAAATACTGACAAAAGATAGATCATCGATGAATACCCCACTGCTATTGTCTCAACCAAAACAATTCAACCAAAAGAACCAACAGAGCCTGAAGAGGGGTAGCACCTTTTTCATTCACAGATGTGGGTGAAAGGGACCCCGCTGCATTTTATTGTTGATAGAGGAAGCTAGAAGAACCTCGTCTCAATAGAGGTCATAAAAAATTTGGGATTGTCGACAACACCACACCCACAACCATACAACATTGGGTGGCTTTGCCAAGGACGAGATCTCTGTGTCAACCAGTAGTGTCGATTGTCATACGACATCCATCCCTTCAAGGATGAGGTATTATGTAATTTTTCCTTGCTAGATGTTTGTGATGTTCTCTTGGGCTAGCCATATATGTGGAAGTGCCATGTTATCTATGAGTCTCGACCCCATAGTGTCATTGTTATTCTGGGGGGTAATCTCTAAAGGATACTAGAGGTGGTTCTGACTACTGTCCCACCTAAACAGTGCTGCAAGGTAGTATCTCATACTACAAAATTTAACTTCTTCACAATTTATTCAAAAGGTGAACATAAGGATACTGCAACCACTACAGCCTTGGCCCGACACCTTCTATCCAACATAAGAAAGTCAAAAAGACTGCAAAAAAGTGAAAAGATTCCTTCTGCACAAAAACATCTCATGTATCCAGACTGGTTAAAAATGTCCAACCCTTCCAGCCACAGGTTCGTGAAAACCTTAAAAAAGCTAAGCAACACAACTTCTCCAACAAGGCAAGCAACTCATCAAGATGAAGATTCAAAAAACTCTTATCCCTCTCCCCCGGGAAATCAACACAATGGAGACCATTTCTTCCTAAGGAGGGAGGATTGATCTAGGTGGATATTGGTGGCCACTCACCTTTTCCAACTCGCTCAAAATAGTTTTCTGGCAATTTTGGTAATTTACTATTTTTAGCAGTTTTTAACTTCCGGGGCCATTTTGAGGGCCTAAATGAAGGTTTTTCTGGATTGAGATTTGCAATGATTTTCAAAGTATCTAATTTATCCCCCAAAATGAATCTCCTTGATGATAACTTTCCAACGAGCTATCGTGTGCCCCAGACGAAGATCGTATGCCAAAGTTACGCCCCCGAGAAGTTGATACACCAAACTACCCAAAACGAGGTCCACAAAACTGTTGGATTTTCATATTTTGAGGTTAGGGTTTTGGATTTTCTTTATTATAAAAAGGCCTTTGGAGACTCATTTTAAGATCATCTTCTCACGGATACAAGTAGCCATCACATCTCTTTTTAGAGATAAGCTGCCACCATTCTAGCGAGTCTTTCACTCTATATTTTACAGTCTTTGTACATTTTCTCTCATTCATAGAAAATTGTGTACTAATGTATATCTGTGTTTATGGTTGCATCTATGATACATTTCTGTTATAATATTGGATATCCGAGATATCTCTATACATTTCTTTATTATATCTCTGCTCTCATTTCATGCCGAAAATAATCCGGATCAGAACACCTGTTTGATACTAGTTTTAGGACTAGTCAAAAACGCTAATTTCGACATGATATAACTTTGAAAGTATAGCAAACATAAACTATAATTTCCATAGGATATAACTATGACAGTATAGCAAACAAAAACCTAAATTTTTTATCATAGGTACTTCACTATGTTTCCCGACGCACCAAAAATTTAGCTATCTAAATTTCCTAGAAAAAAGTTATACGAAAAATTCCAAGGTGGCTCGTTTGAAGGAGTAAAACCCTAGGATCATATGATATGAACCAAAATCCAAAAATAGCATAAGAATAGAAGGAATAATTAAATTCACACCTTTATAATGATAAAGAGTCAATGAATAATAATCCACTTCGAGGGGGAAACCTCCTTTTACAATATATCTATTGCACAAGACAAGATGCCTATACAAATGAATCTCCTTTATTATAAATAATATATATATGATGTAACCTACCCTAAACCAACCTAACTATATCTAATAAAATAACAATTAAAGAGGGTTAGGGCCTCAACATAGGGGTTTTAACAAAATAATTCATCATGGTGACCAATGGGCTATTACAAACATGTATACCACTACAAGGTCCAACAACCAATATAACCCATAGAATTAGTCTATTTTCTTATAAAAGAAAATATTAATGACCTGATTTCCTACATAATGTAAATTCTTCAGAAAGGTAGGAGTCATTTTGAATATTGGAATACAATATCTTGACACACAATCTCTAATATTGTATATCGTATCTATTTTTCCTAACTCTGGAGAGTGTGGTTGAATACAAGACATTTTCCTTTTATGAATGGCCTCCACACATTTGCAAATTATTTGGAAGAAACTATGGATAGCTAAAGTGAGTCTTGATGACATTACAAGACAACAAATAATAACTTTAGATACACTTTGAAACCCATGAATATTGAAGGAACAACCAATTTCTTATGGATTCACAACTCCCTCTTCACATCAACAAACAATATAACTTCTCAAGTAAATCATGAGAATTTAATAAGTTAGTGTATACATGTTCCTTGATCAAACTTTAGGTTTCCAAATAACCAAAAAATGGTAGCTAAATAAAATCATATAACATTGACAATACTGGTACTATGAATAGAGCCAGACAAATAACTCAAAAATAAATATTTTTACAAAAAACTATTGACTTCATTTATTCAACTCTAAATATTTATAGAGGTGATAATTAAGAGAGGAATGCCATAAAAGGTCCTCTGCACGATTTCTTATAAAACCTTCCTTACTTCTACCCTTTGACATTGTTGCTCTCTTCCCTTCTTTAGTGTTTCTTAGATTTTTTGGGCTGGAAGAAGATGAAGGTTTCTCCCCTACTCCCCTCTTTAAAGATATGCAATGGTTCAGTTACCTACATTCAACGAGAACTATTCCTTTTATTAAGAGGAATATGTTAGTTCTTGGGTAATCTAACTCACTTCAATCCTAAGAAGATATTTAAATACCACTTTCAACAACAACAAAAAAAATGTTCAATCAAAATCTTTAAACAAATCAATTAGAAAATACAAATCTTAAACTTTGGATGTTGGGCGATGGGTCAAAAAGACACATAACATGGTACAATGGGATAGACGAAAGACCCTTTATTTTCATGATGATGATACACATTATTGACAATGAATTTTCTTTCTTTTATTTGCATAATGACGATATCCACACAACTGCTCATAATAACAATATGGGTCATATCTACACCTTTCCTTAATAAACATTATATGTTATAACATAGGCTTCTATGTTGTAGATCTTTACGATTCTCTAGATGCCTTCTTACATACATTTTTCTCTTTAGTGAAACCCCCATCTCACCATCATTGTAATTGCATCAACTTTGCATGAACTTTTGAATTTATTACACATGTTTACATATTCTAATAAACATGTGTATCCTACACTTCTCTCAAAGCCTATTTCTTAATGTACACTAGATATATGCTCTCTACATGACTATGCAGATTGAAAAAAAACCAAAACATATTATCATTCACATCACATGACACACACAGAGATATTTAACATACTTGATATCTTCTTAAATATTTCTTACACGATACACATTAAGGAAGAGAGCCCACTTGTTTGAAGTCAGGAAATAATGTCTCCCGAGGATTTGATGTGAGTCCTTTCCTTTTGATCTTCATGTTAAAAAAATATGCAACTCAATATTTCTCCATAAGTATCACAATATTACACATTTTAAGTTCATTTACTAAGTCAGGTAATGAGGGAGGAAAAACATCCACTCGATCTCCTCCTTTGACTACTTCTAGGTCTCCTTCTCTAGATTTTGAAGCATTATCTTGAACCATTTTTGAAGCATGGGTGACTAATTAATATACTTTGTGGTATTTTCATACTACAAGGGTCTCTACAAAGTTGTGTGATAATGAAAATACCCCTTGTGAATCCTGAGATGAGAGTTTTACTTGGATAGAATATAACACCTCTTTCCCTTTCATGTTTAGGGTTTCATTTTTCTGTTATGCTAAATAACATAGAAATGCACCTGAGAGAACATGTCAAGGTATTCTAGGTCTATTTAGAACATGGGTGAAGGAAAGATGAATACATGCAAGAAATAATATATCATGAATACAATAGTAAATGTGTCATATGATTGGTGCTACTTGCATCCATTATTTTGAATGTTTTCCTAAGGTCAATTCATTCATAAACTTAAGAGAAGGGAAATTCATTTAAAACAAATTTGGTGATATGCACCAAATGCAAGTATGGTACCACTCATAAGACACATTTGTCAAGTAGACAAAAGGATTATATTTCAAATTTCTCTATTTGTATCACGATGTCATCCAAGTACAATGTTTCCTTTGTATGGAGACTTTGGGTCACACCAAGATTTTCAAGATCTAGTTCTAATTGGTGTCATAGTTTGAGATGTTCTAAGGGAAAGAAAGACTAAAAAATGTGTTAGCAATATTTCTCATAACGGGGGGTAAAATGCGAAGGAATGGGTTAAAAACCCACTTACCCTAGGTATGGGATGCAAATGCATCTGTGTTTAAATGAAAATCAAATCTGGACAACAAGGATTCTCGTGCCTGGATCAACAACGCACATAGGATTCCAGAGCCCCCCCACCTTTCTACCTTTAAGAGGAGGTGGGGGGGGGGG
>JASDQU010012984.1:133966-144660 GCA_032191745.1 Picea mariana | reverse complement strand
ATTTTACATTGTAATATGGCATACAATATGGTATACCGTATTACAATGTAATATGGTAATACGATATCTCATTTAATTTTTTTTTAAACTTAAAGCCATCATCGCAATATCGACGATAGTTCATCGGAAACAATTTTATATTTTACCACAACCATCGCAATAGCGACGAAATTTTGTTGCAATTTTCCATGTATTTTCATTGCACATACAACATCTGCGTCGTAAGCTTGGTGTTGAGATATATTTTCATCGATATTGCCTGATATTTTCGTCGCAAGTTGAGACAGTTTTGTGTCGCACATTCAACATCTGCGTCGTAAGTTATTGTCTTGGCATAAATTGTCGTCGCAAATTGCCACACTTCTTTGTTGTTATTGCGATGTAATTTCGTCGTAATTGCGACGATTCATAGGGATAACCGATCTTGAAGGTGGTGACACATGGAGCACTTATTTCATCGATGTTTCCACGCACACCTAGATCGTGGATATAGTGACGAAATTATCCTGATGAAAAAATATCTCGTCTTTCGTGGAAATTGCGACGTATAAGTGTGGCAATATCAACGAAAAACCGTCACAAATTTGGTCATATGTACTAGTGTTTATCTAGATGCTAAATTGGTCGTGTCTCAATTAAATGGAGTATACCATGTCTACAATCCCACCCTTCACCGATGATTCCTTAAGGTACGTTTCTTATAACTTTATTTTGATTATATTACTTATATTCATGTTCCTAGGAGATCTAATCAACTAACTGATACATTGGCTAATCAAGTATTAGATTGGCATATTTCTCACACATAAAAGTAAAAGCACACACATACATGCACATGTAAATGCATTTGTACAAAAATTTTATCCATAAGGAAAAAATATGTATATATATAATAACGTGTCTAAAAAATAATGTCATAAGTACAAAGGTGGTCCATAAAGCCTCAAATAGAGCCGGTATACATCGTTGGGCTCAAGCCCTCACTACATAATAGAGTACAAAGGTGTCCACGACACATATGTGGTCCATTCCTAACTATGGCCTAGGAAAGTATGCCCTAGTATACTGAACAACGACGTACGCAAGATGCCGAAAAAAAATGACCCAAGTCCTCGGTACCCCTACAACATGTGGTTGCATGGTAGGGGGAAGGTCCTTTATCTCTATCATCGGCACTGCACAAGTGAGAGTTTCCAGGTTCCTCTCTACTCGTCGTAGTACTCTCTCAGCCTCTCTAGTTGGTAGTCCTCCTGTATTTATAGGTCCTCATGTTGTTGTCAGTCTGGAATCTACCTGAGGATGACGCCTAGTCCTGGAGAAGTCAGTTGGTCGCACTGGCCCCACATCTGTATATAACATATCACTGAGTTAGTACTTTGAAATTACCATAAAAAAGGATAATATTTAAAAATTTAAAAATAAAATAATTGTAAAATGTGTTTATCTATGTCTCTGTGCTCCTCATCATGGGGCATATGCATATCAGGATCCCTTAGGAAATTGATCCCTACATAGAGGTGTTCCTCAATCGCAAGAATCTGATGGGCCCACTAGTCAAAAAAATTGTCGTCAAAGACCTCATGTACTCACCCTGCACCCTATAAAGGTAACAAAGTTTCCCACCTTCATAATGTTGGAAAGGAGGCAATATGGCCTCGTACTGTCTCCCTCGGGTTAAGGCTAAGAACTCTCTCAAAAAAGAAAGCACCCAACATGATATCGAACTTGAAATTATTTTTCATTCTTCTTCGACAGTCGGTTAGTTGTTTTTTCATGTATGTGAGTATTGTAGTGCTCCAGTAAAAAATAGTGGCATCTAGACATTGAACTGCATAATGCATGTATGCATAGGAAGCCTAGTGAAGTGTTGTGGATATCATGATCTACCTAATAATGAAGAGTATTATCCAAATATTGAGGCTCGTGATATTTTGAATTGGCACCTGAGATCCTACTTTCTCAGTGCTAGCCTTGCAATACATCCCAATACAATCCTCTATGTTCTGTGGCCCTGGAGGAAAGGTCCTCAAGTTGACCGGTTCCCCCCTCTTGGAGAGACCAGTCAAAAAGTAAATATCCTTCATTGTCAGAGTCAATGATTGGCCCTCTAGCATGAATGCCTTTGCATCTGGATGCCAATACTCTATCAAGTGGTTCAGTAGCCTACGTTGTGCCCTCATGAATGGACACTGAAAACATTTCCACATACCATACTTCTTAAGAATGGAAATGGCCCCTGGATCCTCCTCTACCAAGACATATAACTCTTTGTGTTCCCTTTCTTGCTAATGAACATACATCCTGATGCAAAAAAAAAAAAAAAAAATTGTGAGGTTAGCCCCTTATTTCATAAAAGAGATGTATGAGGGTTGTCTTTAAGACAGTCGTGTATGTACGTGAGTTGTGTTACTTTTCCTGAGTACATACGCAAGCTAGGTGTGAACATCCCACGTACATGCAGGCTTGACCCTTTTACTAAGGTGTGCACCCTCCAAACAATAAATTAAGAAACAAATAATTAATTAAAAGGAGAGGAAAGGTCATTTGTACTTACTTGGTTTAGTCTTGAGGATCTTTCGTCCATCGTATCTCCTCGAATTTGCATTTTTGAAGAAGAGGGTTTTTTTACTTTTTGTTTATTTTCCAATTTACAATGGTTAAAATGAGGTGTCCACCTCTATTTATAGACTTTTTTGGCCTTTTTTTCCCCAGTTTGGTCCTCTTTTTTTCTATTCTTGGCTCCGTGGGTACTTGAGTTCCTTTTTGAGAAATATTTGGGTTGTTATAATATACTTGTTCTTTTGGTTTGGTATTTTCATGAGATGGGTTACACTCATATCATCTCGTGGTAAAAGTTATTTTCGACATTTTCATATTGGTTAGGTTCTCACCACCTTGCATTTTTCATATTTTTGACTTTTTCTCTTTTCCATAGGATCGATCCCAGTAAAGTGTGACATGGAACCATCTATGCTTCTTTAGAAGTGTCGTAATTAGGTGGTAGAGCCTTTCTCTACATGGATTCCCTAGGTATATCCTTTTCTTAATTTTGGCGTCCATGCTGTGAATTTTCTCCATATGATTGGGAGTCCTTTTAGTCCCTCCATGATTATATATAAAAGCCCCAATCTTCTTCATATTTTTTGGCTTGTACCCAAGGGACTCCCTATGAGCAGGGTTTTTTGTCTTTCAGTCTCTCTTAAACTTTGAAAGAAACATCTAACGATAGCTTATTTATTATTTTCGAACTTGTTTAGATTACTTAAGAAAATAAGCCCCCTGGAGTTTTCTTTAATCCCTTTTCATACTCTCTAAAATTGAAAAGATTGTCGAGCGATCTTGTTACCCTTCACTCTCGTCAAACTAAAATTTGAAGGCACATCTATCCGACGGTAATTTACCCCTTTTTTGGTCCAGACGGTTAATTTAAAAATAAAGGTATGCCCTAGGAGCTTATGTGCGCTAGGACAGTATTCTCAGGCATAATTTTAACCCTTTTGGGGGCCTGAGGGACTAAATTTTCGAAAAAGGTCCATTCTCCTTGGTTTTGGTTTATCTCTTTTTCGGGCCTTGGAGATTATATACAAAAAAGGAACCCCCTCATAGTCCATAGTTAAGCTCTTTTTAGACTCCCTAAATATGAAAATATCACTGAGTGACCTTGTTCCTTTCACACTCGTTAATTGGTCCAGAAGGAATATCTATTTGGCATAAATTTAACCCTTTTTCAAGCCAATAGATTATCCAGGAAAAAGGTACACCTTAAGAGACATGTCTCATCAGGAGAGTTCTCCTAATTTATATTTATACTTTTTCAAGCTAGGGAGACTAAACTTAGAAAAATGTTGTGATTCCATAGTTAATCTCTTTTCAGACTCCTTAAAACTGAAAAGATAGCCGAGTGATATTGTCTATGTCACACTCATTAAAATGGTTTTGAAGAGACATCCTTTCGGTATAAGTTTAACCCCTTTTCGAACCGCCTGGACTAATTATGAAAAAGGAACACTCTGGAGTCTTTGTTTCATGTTTTTCAGACTCTCTACATGTGAAAAACCATTGATATTACCTTCTTTGGAATCGTAAAAATTAACATGGAAGGAGTCTTGTTGTGTCTTAATCGCATCGCATGTCTCATCCTTGTGTATTTGGCCTAATTCTGGCTTCATGTTGTTAGTAAATGAACCTTCAAAAGAATTCCTTAAATGCAAGCCTCGTAGCACTTTTTCCCTCGTGATCTAACACCTTGACCCATGGAGGAATTTTCCTGAGTGTCCTTATCTTTCCCATGTCTCCTTGCACCAAGAATCGGTATGTTCCATGCGCTTGGAACTAGTTTGCCTGCTCGCGACACTCATTCCTCCTTTGTAAGATAACATTCTATTATTCTTTTTCAAGATCATTAAAAATTTGAAAAAGACAAAAAAATCAAATACTCCAAAAAGAGGGGAAGGGATATGCATTCCCTTTTAATGGAAACAAGATAGTCACCCTTGGACAAAGCACACCCTTTCGTTTGTTCACCAAGCATTGGGATCTAGTATGAACTTAGGAAGTTGTTCTCGTTACATAGATTTGTGTCCTCCTTCATTTGTTTACTCTTCGAAACATATGGAGAGTTTGTGGTGCCTCATGTATCACAGGCTTATGTCAATACTATGATACCCGAGTCTCATCATTTTGTTAGACTTAATCCTGAAAATGATATCTCATCATTTTGTCGTGCTTTTTTCCAAGGGAAGTTTTATCCAACCTGATTCGTCCATTCTGCAGTTTATCTCTTGACTTTCATGAGATGGCCATCTCAAGAGTCCAGTCAAGTTCAGATTCAAAATCAATGAGGTTATGTGCCTGATGATCGAGATCCTCTAGTCTTTCCCCGAAATCATATTGAAGACCTCAGGGTAGTGAGTCTTACACTCCTATTGTACTCCTACCTGAGATTTTGAATATCTTGAAGTTGTTTCTCGAGCTATGAAGTCCTCATCTCCAACCACATGCATCAATGCTTCTTGAATATGCATATCATATTGTACTTGTATATCTTCAGATGATCTTGAGATGTAGATCTGTTTTGTCTTGTTCGTGGTTGTACTTTATATGGACATTTGTATTTTGTATTGTAATCATATATGGCATGGATCTACAATGTACTTGATTTGCATCCATGATTAGTTCATCTCGAGCATGGGTATTCCCACCTTGAAGATATTATCATTATTTTGCAGATGGCACACTTACGAACACTCGTCTCGGGCTCACTCAACTACGTGCCTTCCCAATGTGTAAATATATTGTAATGTATTTCGGCCATCATTTTCTCTTTTGACCTCACATATTAGGGGGCATCTATTATAGTAAAAAATTCCTTATATGTGCATACAAGACATTAGCCCATCCATTTACATACTTTACCAAAATACTGTCGAGGCTTCCTTTTAAAAACCATTTTTTGGATAGTGTACGTGCCCTGATGCACTAATATCCCACGTACACACATGTTTTTCATGCTAGCTATCCTGCATACACATGTGTGTTGCATGTTATTTATCTTGTGTTTACCTCCAAAAGTTGCAATATAAAATTGAGCAGAATTCGGCGGAGTTTACAGTCTATGGAGGGTTTCATAAACATTTTACCCCTTGTAGCCCATCCCCAAACTGAATAACCATCTTTTTCTCATATAGAAAGAGGTCTTGGGGAGTCATTTATGAACATAAGAAAGATAATAAGAAAACTCTACCAAAACCCTTCCCTTCCATAGCCCAATATTTGCATCATATTCTATGTTTTAGCCTCAGCCTTCCCCTTCAACCTTTCTCCTCATGAAACCCTTCCTCCTTCCCTTGGTGATATGTTGGTTGCAATAATATAATATTGGATTGATGCACTTGGAGCCACGATAGAGGATCTCGAACTTGGTTCATGGTGTAGTTGCCAACAAAGGTTGTAATCCTTTTTATCTTGCAATTGAATAAAAGAGTTCATCCTTGTCCTAAAACCCTAGGTTTACATGCTTTTGTTAATTTGTGCATTTATATCTATGTATAAACATTTAAAGTGGTCATTATAGGTTTCATATGTTGTTGCATTGTATTCCTAATCTTTTGCAATTCGGATTTGGAAGGAGATTAGTGACTTAGGGGGCAGCAACAAGCGAAAGAGGTCTACACCAACCGCAAGGAATAAAGGTGCACTCATTAACTCTTTTTCCTTTCCCTCTTGTCACTTTGTTTAGATGGTTTTTGGGTAGCTTAAGGGTAGAGAAATATTTTAAGGGAGTTAGAGCTCTACCTTTACCTTAGACCCAGTATAGGGGTTTTTCCCTGTAGCAATAATAAATGTGAGAAGGATTTCTAGAAGGTTCCTTCTCTAGAATGTTCTTAGAGAGTATTATATAAGGAAGTGATGAACAATGTAATGAGAATAGTGAATAATATTCTTATTGTAACAAGAAAGGATTTCTTTAGGAGTGTTATCCTTACATAAGGATTAATATATGGTGTTACCCTACCTCAAGAGTTTTGACCATTTCTTGTGTTCAATATTTTGGTGAATGGTTTGGTTTATTCTTGTTGAGATTAAGGGTTATTTCTAAAGTATATTTGCATATATATTCAGGTACTTAACAAATCATGAAGAAAGAAGTAAACAAATTTGTGGACAAGTGTAGGACTAACCAAGTAGACAAAGGTGTTACTCAAAACACAAGGTTATAGACTCCATCACCATTTTTTAGAGTGTCATGAAAAGATATTGCAATGTATTTTATTTTAGGATTTCCAAATACATGGTGAGGTTTTGATGCAATTTTTCTTGTGGTTTATAAGTCTTTGAAGATGGAATATTTTTTTAAACATAAATTACCCAATCCATATAGACTTTATTGGTTCCAAAGGGACATGAGGTGTTACTGATTGATGAATGCTGGGTAACTGTTAACATTGGAGAGTATAAAGATGAAATTTTATGTGATCTAATTTTGATGGATGTGTGCCATGTGTCGTTGGGTACACCTTCATAGTATGATGGACAAACTATGCATTATGAGAAGAAAAACACATATACCATAACCAAAGAAGACCAAAGTTTTGAGTTCTTGAATTTGAAAGAAGACTATACTAAAGGACTTTTTTCATTGTCAGCAAAAGAACTAAATGAGGTGAAGAAGAGACAATAGTGTTTTGCATTAGTGCTAAAGGAAGTGAGGGAATGTAAAGAAAAGAATAGAATTATGGGGGAAGCATACAAGTTGTTATAAGAGTTCAACAAGATGGTGGGTGAAGAAGCTAACTAAATACCAACAAAAAGGAAAATCAATTATGAAATTAATTTTATACGAGATCGGTGTTACCAATCAAATTAGTGCATATAATGAGTTAAATATAGAATGAAGAGTTGAATCGACAAGTAGCATAATCATCAAGGAAAGGTTTGATTCCAGAAAGCATGAGTTCATGTATATTCCTAGTGTTAGTGACACCAAATAAATATGGACATATGTGTATAGATTCTAGAGCCTTGAATAAGATTCCAATAAGGTAGATATAACCAATACCTAGAATGGGTGATTTAGTGGATTTCTTGAGTTGTTCTAAATACTTTAGCAATATAAGAGTGGATGAGAGGGGGGTGAACGGAAGCCTAAATTTTTGAAATAGAGAGGAATTGTATTAGTGCTTGGCTACACCATTTGGATTAAACAATACCTTGTGAACATCCATAATAATAATGAATGAAGTGTCCATTCCTTGGTAAGCTTATAAACATTTATTTGGATGGTATTATGATTTTTAGCAACATAGATAAGAGCATCTAGGGAATATGAGACTAGTTTTTGAGGCATTGAGAAAAGCAAAACTAGGGTATAATTTGAATAAATATGATTTTTTCAAAGAAGCACTCATATATCAAGGTTTTTGTGATGTGAAAAGATGGTTTGAGGATGTATGCCAAGAATCTTAAAGAAATTATGGAATATCCTACACCCCATAATCTCATAGAAGTAATGTGATTTCATGGGATTGACAAATTTCACTAGAAGTACATTGTAGGGTTCAACAAAATATGTGCTCCAATGACATAGTTTGTGAAAGCCAAAAAACAATTCTAGACCATGAAGGCATAGGGCACTTTTAAATTGTTGAGGAAAAAGGTAGCAAAAGCTATAGTGTTAGATTTGTTATATTTTGGAAAAGTATTCCAAGTGGGTTGTGATGCTAGTGGACTAGTTATTGGCATTGTATTTAGCCATGAGGAAAGACCAATAGAACATTTCAACAAAAAAATGAACAAAGAAAAGCATAAATATTTATTATAGTGTGATATTTGAAGAACTTGAGCAACTATATGTTATTAAAGGAATTCATTTTCATTAAAATTTATCATGTGTTGAGATTTATTAGTAGCCATAATAAGTTGAATCAAAGGAATATGAAATGGTTTGAGTATTTGTAGAGTTTTACATTTGTCTTGAAGCACAAACAAGGTAAATAAATACAGTTGCAAATGAATTAAGAAGAACAGTATTGTTGATGGATACATTGGATACATGGATAATTGGGCTTGAGAATATTAAGGATGTGTATCCAAGGGATCAAGATATTAGAGAAATAATCAATATGCACAAAGATCCATTGTATCAAGGTAAAATTGCAACGTTGGCTTATTTTATCCAAGATAGGTATATTTTCATAAGCAAGCAATAGTGCATATCAATAGGTTCCTTTAGATAAAATTTAATCAGGCCATTACACAATGGTGGACTAGGTAAACAATCCAGACATGATAAGAGAATTATTTTGTTGGACATGATGTACTATTAGACAAGCATGAAGAAATAAATCAACAAATTTTTGGACAAGTACATGATTCACCAAGTGGACAAAGCAGTTACTTGAAACATAGGGTTATACACTCCATTACCTTTTTGAGAATACCATGAGAAGATATTGTAATGCATTTTATTTTAGGATTTCCAAAGACATGGTAAGAATTTGATGCAATGTTTCTAGTGGTTAATATAACTTTGAATATGGCACATGTCTTACCTCAAAGGAAGACCAATAATGTAATGGCATGCAGAGAGACATTCTTCAATGATTATGTGTGTTTGCATGGACTTCCTATCGCAATCTCATCGAAAAAGGATACCAAGATTTTAAGTCATTTTGGAGGATGTTATAAAGGAATGTAGAAACTAGATTGTAGTACATTTTAACATTACTTCCACAAATGAATCGACAAAAGAAGTTAGTGAACAATTATTTGAAAATCCAACTAATGCATAAATCCCATGATATGCATATTTTCCCTACAAAATATGTGAATGATATTTTGATCATTTTGTTAGCATCGGAAGACACTCTTGGATTGCTTGCAGGAGAAGAGCCCGACACCCATCAGTTTTATGTCACGATAGTTTTTAATGGATGATCAAATGGGTAGAGACTCGGGGAAATATCATTTTAACTCAGGGACTGGGTCTGGCATGTAAGGAACAAAGGAGGTCTTGATCTAACTTCAGTCAGTGGGTTGATTAAAAGGATGAGCAGGTGGAAGACTTGGTAAGAAAGGTGAACAAATGACTTTAGGCAACAGGCTTCCGGTAGTTTGCAGAACAAAGACTCTGAATGCAAGATCCTCTTGATTCAGGGCCTCAAGAAACTGAAAAGGGGACTTGACTGGATCCTCCAATTCCAAGCCACTCAGCGCTGAGAAAACACAAAGACTGATTAGAACAACGTAACTGCTACAGTGATCCTATCCAACATCATCCTATAGCAGCTACAACTCAACCGGATCCTCCAATTCCGAGCTGTTCTAACACAGTGTAAACAGAGACATGAAAGAAACTGACATTCATAAGACAAGAAGTCTCAAAAGTCCATGCATAACCAGAATAACAGTGCTTCATTAAAGCTTTACAACCGGGAGCTCTACTCAACCATCGATAGATACCAAAATGGCGAAAACGCCTACATATACTCAAAACAACAACAACAACAAAATTGAGATGTTGCATTAAAAACTTTGTGTCTGCATGGCTTTTGACAATCTGCACCTGCAGTCTCTGAATGATCGTACACCTGCGGCGGACACAATCAAACTTCTGATAGTTCCGTGTGCGAATCGACGTGCCTTTAATTCATTGCCAGAATTTCCCATTACGGTGGAGGCGATGTTTAACCACCACCAACTAATTCAATAATTGCTTCATTGGGATTGAGGATGGCCCGGCCAGCTAGACACCTTTGGGATGTGGAAGACCCTCTGCACTGCCACCTGGAATAGCTAAATGGCCTGATGAATAGGTGTGGAGGCCAACGCGAAGGATGGGGATGCATAACGAGAGTGGTGGCACCAAAACCAGGAGGGTGAGATATGAAGTGATGAGGTGTGTGAGAGGTTACAGGGGAAGACACATGGCGGGTGGTGAGTGGATGATGAGATGGGGAAAGGACCACACAGACCAGAAGAGGGGAGGTGGACAGATGTCGGAGGATGAGGAAGGAGCTAAAAGGGAGCGAGCCTCATTGCACGGTCAGGTGGAGAACAGATGGCAAGATGACATGACAAGAAAGGGGGCCCCACGTTGATTAAACGCAGAAAGACAGAGGATGTCCAGATTTCCTGTGTGTTGTTGATCTGGGTGCTCCAATCATAGCCGTCGAAGAGATGCGTCCTTGATTCTG
>JASDQU010012984.1:123504-133584 GCA_032191745.1 Picea mariana | reverse complement strand
AGAGTCGTCCCTGTGATGCTCTAAGGACTCTTTTGCAGATTCAGTGCCTTGCTATTGGGCTATGGAGTCATTTATTAAGATGAAAACAAAAAAAAATATTTACAAAAATGAAAGAGCTGACTGCGGCTCACAAAAAACATTTTTTCAAAAAATGCCCATTTACTGGGCCCCTAAAAACTTCTTTGCCTTCGAAATCCTGCAACCTGAAAGTGTTGTTCGAGAATACTTCAAGGATCTTGAAAGGCCCAAACCAGAGGGCATCAAACTTACTGTTCTTTCCCTTTTCCTACCTAGGTGCATCCCATTTGAGCACGAGATCACCCTGCTTGAATTCTTTCTTTCTGCTCTTTCTGTCGAAGGCCTGCTTGATCTTCCGCTGATAATTATAGGCCCTATTCATGACTTGTTTTCTGATCTGCTGCACTTCCACCATATGATGAATCCTTCTGACCATATTGTCAGGCTCTCCTTCAAGGTCCTGGAGGAATTTTTCCACAGATAAGGCGAGCTGAGTAGGGAAAACGGCCTCTATTCCGTAAACCAGTTGGAAGGATGAGATGCCTAGGGACTTCTTCGTTGTCACTCAGTCAGCCCATAGAGAAAATTTGAGCTTTGAATCCCAGGCCTTTTTATTGTCTTCCAATAATTTCTTAATGAGCTTGATCATGCTTTTATTAGAAGATTCTGCTAGTCCATTTCCTTGAGGATAATAGGGAGTAGAGTGAATCAGTGAGATATCATACTGTTCACAGAAATTTATCAGAGGCTCAGACCTGAAGGGGGTGGCATTGTCAGTCACAATTCTGCTGGGGAAACCGAATCTGGCTATGATATCTTCCAGGAAGTTAATAATACTTTGTGGGAAGTGCTCCTGGTGGGGACAACTTCTATCCATTTGGTGAAATAGTCTGTCACAGTCAGAATCCATCTGTGCTAGCCACTTGAGGGAGGATGAATTTCTCTAATGAAGTCCAATCCCCACTGCTAAAAGGGTGCTGAAACTACTACAGGCTTCAATGGCAGAGATTTGAGCTGATGCTTTCCTGAGAACTTCTGGCATTTGATGCAAGCTCTGATTTCTCTGTAGACATCAGGGAATAAAGCGGGCGAGTAATACCCATCACGGAGGATCTTGTGGGCTGTGGTCTTCCAGAAATGATGACCCCCACAAAGGCCACTGTGGAAATCAAACATAGCCTCCTGGGCCTCTTGCGGGTCTAGACATCTTAAAAATACCCCTAAGGGGTCCTTCCAGTACAAGGCTTGGTCAATGAGGCAATATCTGACTTCTTTGAGCTTTAACGCCCTAGCCTTACTTTTTCCCAATCCATCAGGAGGCTTTAATTCTTGCAGAAAATACAAGATGTCCTTGTACTAGGCGCATGCTGCTAGTGATAAGGCACCCTGGAATCGCTTGTTGGATGACTCAGCTTGCTCATCGATGAAGTTAATTCCCAAAGCTTTGCAATTGGATTCAGCCAGCAACTTGGCTAAACCTTGCCCCTTTATCAACTTGGTAGGCTTGATCTCCAGGTCAAACTCTAGGATCTTGGCAATCCACTTACCTCTTCTTCCATCTATGTCAGGCTGTATAATAATGTCCTTCACAGAGGCCGAAGGAACATATGCAGTGATATTTGAGTGCAAGACATAGATTCCGAAAGCTTTAAGATCTTTCACCAGGGCATAGGCTTGCTTCTCCATGGCTTCGTACCGGAGTTATGCATCTCTCAATGCCTTGTTGTAGAAGGAAATAGGTTTCTCTCGCCCTTGATCATTTTTCTGCAACAAGACCGCTGCTACCGTATCACAAGAAGCAAAAGAAAAAATTAGGAAATCTTTGGAATAGTCAGGACTGATCAGCACAGGTGCCTCAGTCAATGCCCTTTTTATTTGGACAAAAGATTCCTTGGGTTCAGTGTTCCATTTCACTTCATTTCCCTTCCTGAGAATGGTTGTGATGTGTCTCACCAGCCCAACAAAATTCGAGACGAATCTCCTCAAAAAATTAATCTTCCCTAAAAAGGCCTGAACCTCCTTCTTAGATCTGGGAAGTGACAGGGTCTGAATTGCTTCTACCCTGCTAGGATCAATCCTCACTTCCTCTGCTGATACTATATGGCCCAATAGATTTCCCTCCTTCATAGTGAACAAATATTTTTTGGGGTTTAAATATAGGCCAAACCTCCAACACTTCAGGAAAACCTTCTTCAAGTGGCAGCAGTGCTCCTTGTCTGTCCTGGAGAAGACCATGATGTCATCTAGATAAATTACCACAAACTGGTCCCTCTCTCTGATGAATGCTATGTCCATGGCTCGCTGAAATGTTTCTCCTGCATTCATCAATCCAAAAGGCATTTTGGCATACATGAATGTGCCCCAAGGAGTGGTGAAGGTTGTTTTTTCTCTGTCCTCGGGCATGACTGATATTTAATTGTAACCAGAGAAGCCATCAATCATGGATATTCTAGATGAACCAGTTACCCTCTACAATATGTGTTCCATGTTGGGCAGGGGATAATTGTCTTTCCTTGAGCTCCTGTTCAGGTTCCTGAAGTCAACACAGAGTCTGATTTCCCCACTTTTCTTTCTTACCAGGACCAAATTGGCCACCCATTCGGAATATCTTAAGGGGACAATGATGTGAGCCTCTAACAGCTTCTTCACTTCTTTCTCCATGACAGGAAGCAACAAGGGATTTATCGGTCTTAGCTTCTACCTAAATGGCTTAGCCTCCTCTTTCAGTGGGATCTTGTGCTTAATGACAGATGTGTCATACGTCTTGAGGTCTTCGTAGGTCCATGCAAACACATCAGCAAACTCTCTCAGCAACTCTGTATATTCAACCCTCTGTTCCTTGGTCAAACTCCTTGACAACTTGACAAACTTAGGCTCTTCTAGTGTGCCAATGTTGCATTCAGTTGTGTCAGCATCATCACCTAAAACTCTACCCTTTACTGCCACATTATTCCCATCGAACAATCTTTCTAATGGGACTAGTCCCCTTGGAATGTGATTGCTAGGCAACTGAATAATGTCATGCTTTTCTATTTTACTTAGCAACTCACCCCCATCCAACCTTTCCTTAGAGACGAAATCTTGGCCAATATGCATCTCTGAAAACTCTTCGATAGTATCCAAGAACTTCTTGATCTCAAGATCATCCTAAAACACCTTCCAATGCTTGACATTGTCAGGTATGGAGGGCCTGTATTTTACTTCTACATCATACCTAAGCTTGGGCGGCAGGGGTACTTTGAAATTGCTTGCTGATGTAGCCAAGGAATCTACCACTGTTTTCTCCTCTCTTGGGATGAAAGAAATGTTAAACACTGAGAAGAAGCTGTCAATTAGGTCCCATACCTCATTTCTATAACTCCTGAGTCGAGGATGCTTGGCCTGATAAGTGCTTCTGATCTGCTGGACTACCAACTTGGCATCTCCGAACACTGCTACCTCTTGAATTCCCATTTCCCTTGTAGCTCTTAATCCTAGGATAAGAGCTTCATACTCTGCCACATTGTTAGTGGTTTCGAATTCCAGCTTATAGGATAGGGATATGGTTTCCTGAGAAGGGGACTCAAAAAACACCCCAGCACCAGCACCTTCCCTGGAAGAGGCTCCATCAAAGAACATTTTCCAGATAGGGGTGATGGAGGGAGGAAATTTAGGGGAAAAGGTGGGCTACTATCTAAGTTTGAGAGGAGGCTCGGGGGCATGGGTGAGCTATAGTAAACTGGAGCCTAAATCAGTGTCCAAGAAAAAGATAGGATGATTGGTAGGATTGGCTTCATCACTGATTATGTAGGCCAGTTGGGCTTCCCTGTATAGTCTCCTATGCTCTCCTCCAAACACTGGGATAGTAGCATATGTGAGGTCCATATGCAAGGTTCCCCCTAGTATTTTTATCCAAGATCTTGACAATAGCATACCAAACTTGGGGGGGACATCAGCTACTACGACATCCATGACCACACTTTTCATGGGCAGTTGAAACAAGGTCACAACCAAGTCTTTAATAACTCCAAGACACTGAACTCTCCTGGAGTCAAAAGAATAGAGGTCTTGATAGGCTCGGGTGACTTCTAGCCCTAACTCTTCCATGACGGTCTTGGGCATGAGGTTGTGAGAAGCCCCTGAATCCATCAAGTAGTTGTGCAGTATTTTATCATGTATGTTCAGGGACGTGTAGAAAGGAGGGAATGAATCATCTCTGTCTTCCACCATAGGACCTAGAATAACTACAAGATTTTCATCTTGGAGGTTTATGGAGTCTGTGGGAAGGCATGAGGCTTCAGATTGTAAAAGCTCAGAGAAGCATTTTTTAAATTCTTCATGTNATACCATGGGGCCTAGGACAACTGCTAGCCTTTCATCTTGGAGGTTTATGGAGTCTGTGGGAGGGCATGAGGCTTCAGACCGCAAAAGCTCAGAGAAGCGTTTTTTGAATTCTTCATGTTTGATTAGTTTGGTGAGGGGCACAGGGATTCTGATCTTTTGAATCTCATGCTCAAAATTAAAAGAAGATGTAAGCTTTGGGATTTCTCTTATTTCGGGAACATGATTGTGGACAATGGGAGAGAGGGGTTGAGGCTTCTTACCTCTGTGACTGTCTGCTACTTCATCAGCAGGTTTCTCTGTTCTAGTGGACTGCTCAAGAATATCAGGCGCTGCTGTCTTTTAGTCGGACCTCAGGTTATACCTGCCTCGGCCACCACTAACCTTGTCTCGCTTGCTCAATTCATTTAGCTGACTATCCATGAGAGACTCTTCGTAAGATGTTTGAGTGAGATGAGGAAAAGGAGGAGTTTCTTATAAGCAGTGGATTTCAGGATCAATCTCATCTGTTTCTCTTTCTTCCTCATCGGCCACCAAACTATTCTGAAAAGGGTCCTGAATTCTCTGGTCTTCTTTGTTTCTTCCCCTCTCTCTGTTCATAGTCGGGAGAGAAATATTATTCGGCCTTCTGAAACCTCCTTTGTTTTCGGTGCTCTGAGGGCCCTTGTACATTTTATTCCTTTCCACCTTCAGTCTCTCCATCTCTTCAGACAAAAACTTGATCATCTTAGTCAGTTCATCCACTTGAGGGTGGGGTACCGATGAGCCAGAAGTTGAGGCTTCAGATTTTCCCTTTCTTCTGTCTACATGGCCTTGTTCCCGAGTCTATCAGCTGCTAATATGTTGGATTCCACTTCTATGGCTGCATATTGCATTTGAGCTAAGGAGGTGGCTCTTATTTCTCTTAATAAAAGGTAGAAATCAGGGTCAAATGTACCAGCATAGGAAATTTGGGCAGAGGCTTCTGAGGGTTTTATATCTACAGGAATCTTGTTATACATCTTATTGAATCTTTTGGAGAAGTCAGAGATAGATTTTCCTTCCTCTTTCTTCAGAGATCCAAAATCTTTCATGTAATACATGTAATCCTTCCTATCTCCCCACTGCCTCAGGAAAACCCTATCCAAGGCTTCAATTCCAACAATAGATCCGGGGGCCAATCCTCTAAACCGTTTCCTCACCTCGCCATCTAGGCTCTGGATGAAGACTCTCATCCAAACATCTTCATTTTCAATGTTTAGGTTGTCTGCATAACTGTAGAAAGCAGCCAAGTGCTCTTCCGCAGTTATGTCTCCTTCCCCAGTGAAATTGGGCATGTACTTCAAGTAGTCTCTAGTAGGGAGAGGATTCATAGGATGAGGTAGGATTAAGGGAGCGTATCTGGCAGCGACTATGGCGTCCATTCTATTCAGAGGGAGATTAGCACCAGCCATAGGAATATTAGGTGGAGGAGAACTTGGAGGAGAAGGAGTTCGTGAAGGGGCTACTGGGAATGAGTCTCGAAGTGGAGTGGGAAACAAGAGAGGATTCAATGAGAAGGATAACGAACTCAAGTCAGCAGGTGCTCCTCTTTGTGCAGGAGTGGGGAAATCTTCTGTAGTCCTGGGTCTACACCAAGGAACAAATTTAGAGGAGAGGGGAGTGACAAGAATTTCTCCCTCCAATCCCAGACCAGGAGGGGAAAACGCATCAGGAACACTCCCAAAATTCAGGAAACAGGAAACCTCTGAAGGAGATCTATTAAGAAACTGAGGAGGAGAAAAAGGAGTTCTCACAGAAGGAGATGGCGTATTACCTATTTCGGCAATGGAAACTTCTTCTGCAGATCTCTTTCCTCTTCTAAGAACCACCTCTGGGTCAGCTTCAGGTGTAGCTAGAGGCAGTTGTGGATGAGACCGCGTGTGTCTGCCTCTGAAAGCCACGACTAATAGAGCAGGTTCTCCCCAGTGGAGTCGTCACAATGGAGTCACTAGGTGAACAGTAGCAATCTTGATAATTTTGATATCTGATGCACCTTCACAATCAGTTTATCATTGTTGTTCAATCCCAGGGAAAATATTCAACTTCGTCCCCGGCAAGGGCGCCAGAAATGTTAGTGTCGGAAGTCACTCCTGGATTGCTAGCGGGAGCAGAGCCCAACACCCATCAGTTTAATGTCACAATTTGTTTATAAAGGGTGATCAAATGGAAGTAAACTCAAAACAATATCATCTCAACTCTGAAACTAGGCCAGGAATGCATGGGCGAGTGAGGTCTTAGAGAAAGTTCAAACTGTGAGTCGTAATAAGGGCGAGTAGGGGGAAGACTTGCATAAGAAGAGTACAACAGTCTGTTATAGACATCAGGTTTCTAACAGACTATGAGAAGAAACGTCCAAAGGCAAGATCTTCTTACATTCAAATGCAGAAGACCAGAGAATACAATAATGCCACGACAAATCCTTTATCATAACATCACTGCAACAATTCATGCGAATCGTTCGATGGAGCAGGAAAACTGTTTGTCATAAAACAAGAAATATCAAACACAGATGCACAACCATAGAACTAGAATGATCCTTAAAACTTTACAGTCGGGAGCTTTGCTCTACCATCGATACAAAAATGGTGAAAACGCCTACATATACTCAAAACAACAACAACAATAAAATTGAGACGTTGCATTAAAAACTTTGCGTCTACATGGCTTCTGACAATCTACACCTAAAATCTCTGAACAATCGTACAACTTATGGCAGATGCAATCGAACCTCTAACAAATCCGTGGGCGAATCGACGTGCTCTTAATTTTTTGCCGGACTTTCCCATTATGGCAGAGGCGATGCCTAACCACCACCAACTACTTCAATAACTGCTTCATTGGGATTGAGGATGGCCCGGTCAACTCGACACTTCTACGACGTGGAAGACCCATCATGTTGCCACCTGGATCATCTGAACGGCCTGATGAAAAGGCGTGGAGGCCAGCGCGAAGGATGGGGTGCATAAAAGGAGTGGTGGCGCCAAAACTATGAGGGTGTGATAATAAGTGACGAGGCGTGAGAGGGACGACAGGGGAAGACACATGGCAGAAGGCACTAAGCGGAGGGGGGTAGGAGATGAGACATAATGGGCACACTTTTAGTGGGAGGATGATGTGGAAAGGAGCAGGACACATGGCAGGCGGTGAGTGGATGATGAGATGGGAAAGGGACCATACAGACCAGAAGAGGGGAGATGGACAGATGTCGGAGGATGAGGAAGGGGATCGCACGGTTAGGTGGAGAACAGATGGCAAGATGACACAACAAGAAACAGGGCCCCATGTTGATTAAAACACAGTAGCTGAGAAGGATGGGATCACCTGAGCGTCGTTGATCCGAACGCTTTGATCTCGGCCGTTGGGAAGATGCGCCCCCGATTCTGGACCCCCCCCTCCGCTTAAAGGTAGAAAGGCGGGGGGGGGTCCAGAATCACCTTGAGCACCATTGATCCAGGCACTTCGATCGTGACCATTGAAGAGGTGCACCCCCGATTCCGGACCCCCCCCCTCCGCTTAAAGGTAGAAAGGTGGGGGGGCTCCGGAATCCGATGCGCACTGTTGATCCGGGTGTGTGAAATCCTGCCATCCAGAATTGATTTCCATTTAGACACAGTCGCATTTGCATCCCAAATTTAGGGTAAGTGGGTTTTTAACCCATTCCTTCACATTTAACCCCTTGTTACAAGAAATATCGCTAACACCACACATGGAATCTATGGGAAATTCGTAGCCTCAAATTACAAATATGGTTGTCATTAGTGGTTTTCTCACATCGAGAATTGGTCTCAAGGTCTTTAGCATGGTTGGGAGAGGAAAAAAATGATATTTGTCCTTTAATGGGGAATATGGGCACCATTAATGGGTTTTGTACCTTAGGAATGTCTATTTGATGCATGAGCATTTGAAAAAAATTCATCCAATTAACCCTAGGGGTCAATTTCATTTACTAAAAAGAGTTAGTCCTCTTAATTTTACTTTAATTGTAATAAATTGTTATAAATTGTTAGCATGCCTGTAGAAGGTATCGATAAGATTTGATGAGTTAAGATAATTGTCATTTTGTTTCATTAAATTGGGGATTAGAGTAATTGTTAAGATTTGATTGGGATCTGGTTGTTATCTTCATCCGAGGATCTTGTTGAACTATTTTACTGTGGAATTTTTTTGAATTAGGGGTTAGAGAGATTGATTGAATGTTAGAAAGGGAATGTGGCCATGAGAGTGTGAAAGCGAATGTGCAAATAAGAGGAATGGATTTGTGTGGAAGAGAGATTTGAGACATTATTAAATCTTGTATCATTGTACCTGGTTAATGGAAAGATTTTTGTTTGTGGATTGAACATAATTTCACTGTAATATGTGTGTTAATTCTTCTATGTAGCATACTCTTAAAATTTCTATATAAATAATCCAGGATCATAGAGGACCCTTATATTTCTTGCAAGTTTGATGCGTAGGCGAGTTCTGGAAGGATTTATAGAGCTTCGTTACAAAATATCTTTGTAGTTGTATCAACGAGGATTGTCAATTGTTGATCAAGTGGAACAATCAATGATTGTAAATATTTGGATCGTGGCCTGAGATAGATCTACAATGTATATCTCTTCACAAATGAAATTTCCGCGAAGTTTAATTTTAAAGTGAATTGCGAAAAGAAATCTGTGTCGATATTCCTTGAACACGTGTCAAGGTGACTTACCATCGCATTTGACCTTGGTGGGTTTAAAAACTACTTTATCCCAATGCAATAAGGCCAGAGTTGTCGATCCTTGAATGACGAATTTGAATTTTAACTGTTCAATCACATATACATACCTACGGAGTTGGAAAATCTTAAGTTCCTTTGGGAAAGCGCTTGGTTTCAAGATCTTGGTCACTTGGGAAGAAAATAGACCGATATATTAGCCACATAAAATTTACACACGAACAATTTTCATAGAGTTATGGTTTGAAATTGAGGGTCTATTGAAAAGGGATAATCAGGAACACCTTTCGGTTGCAGAAAAACAGTTATGTGCAGGCAGGAAGCCTAATTAGTATTGAATGAGATAATTTGGTCCATCAGGGCCATAATTTTTGGTATCATAGCGGAAAGAGGTTCTACATTGAGTTTAGGAAAACATGCCACCATGAAGAGGACAAGGAGCTAATGCTGGAGGAAGACCTGCAACAAATGAAACTCTACTGCAAGAAATAAGACAGATTAGAACAATGATGGAGGATATGGAGACAACCCAAATAAGAGAACCTAATACTAGAGGTATTAATGATGAAGAAGAATCGTCTCATGAGGAAGCATAGGAAGTAACTAAAGAAACTAGAGTTTCCAGGATGCTTGTGAAGGATGATGGTAGAACAAAGGTAGAAGTTCCCATGTATGAAGGGAATTTGAATGTGGAAGAGCTAATGGATTGGATTAACACCATGGAAAATTATTTTGATTTTGAAGAGATTGAAGACAAGAAAAAAGTGAAGTATGAAAAAACTAGGTTGAAGGGACATGCAACCATGTGGTGGGATGTATTAGGAAATGAGATACACTTTCACAATAAACCTAGCATAGGAAAAAAAGAATTTAATCAAGAAAAGTAAATGACAAATCAATCACATAATACACAAAGATTTTACCCTGGAAACCCAAACCAGGAAAACCAACATTCCTTTAGCATTCTTCTCTCTTGTTGTCTTATTCAATTTGAATAAAAAGTTACATGTCTAACC
>JASDQU010012984.1:91227-105623 GCA_032191745.1 Picea mariana | reverse complement strand
ACTATTACTCCTATTGGCCACACATCGTTGCGGCACTTGCGTAGTAATTCACAAAACAATATTTGTGTGGTGAACCAAACCCTGGTTTCATTTATCTCTACAATTTCCCCTACTCTCAACCCTATGCATGTATCATACTTTGCATACACCTCCTTATGCATTGCATCCTTAGCCTTTGGTGCTTCCTCCATATCATCTCCTTGTTTACGAATGCCTAAGACTAGGCTCATCACTTTGACATCGACTGGGTATGGCTTATATACCCATAGGAACCCACCATGCATTTTTTTATTAAGAATCCTATGCATATACTAATGGGTAGGCTCAAACCAAAATGGGGGCAGTCCACCAATGTTAGGATCCCTTATTGCTTGAGGTGCTTGTCCCATTTCTTGGTGACCACTAATTATTTTCCTTCTTCCCTTTGAATTTATTTTGCACATATGTCGAAGAATAGCTCTAGGAACTACACCTCATCTCTTATATTATAATCTATATATCTAAGTTAGGGAATATTTCCCACATGAAGGCCTATAAAACCTACATTGGTTTGTATTTTTGTCTTTGACACATGTTTTTCCTTAATCGCCTGGACCTTTTTTCGTGCTGTGTGTTTGTTGGAGAAAGACATTCACCTTTATGATTGCTTAGCGCCTTTAATTTTTTTTTCTAGCACCTCTTTCTTGGTAGCTCTATTCTAGTGTCATTATGGCATTTGTGCCATGGACAAGATACATGTACTTAATGTGCATTGCAAATTTTATCACATTGTAACTCTTTTGGTGATCTGATTTCTATACTCTTCGCTCTCAACTATATATTGGTCTTGCTCTGAAAATATAATGAATAAAGGTACTTCTTTTGAATGGTAAATACTCAATGTGTGACATTCCCTCTATGATAACTTTCTGACGAGTTTTCCCTTGAGATATGCTTGTCTCATTAATGTTGATTGATGGTCTTCCTTTCTGCCATAATGGTTATGCGTCATGAGGAATAATTTCCATAATTGATTCCAGTTCCCCATGTTTTCGTCACCTATCCTATCGCTAACTACCTACTTCTCTACTGCTATATATTCCTACATATTGGTAGCAATTTTCAAGTCCCATTGTTTCATCCTTTGGTTTGTACTTGGAAATTTGTACCTTAATCACCTCATAATCTACGAAATATGTTCTTGGGTATGGCCTATCGTGTCCCACTTTATTGCATCAACCTGTCTATTATTCCTACTTATTACTTCTATTATGACTAATCTACCTAATTCTTATTCTATCATGAGCAGTGACTATCTACTGTGCACCCTCGTCCTACACATGTTATGTCATCACAACGTATTCGACCCTCGCGGGTTGAGATGCTTCTTTAGTCGAATTTTTTTCATCATCCCCTACCATGGTTGTTTTTTGGGTTCTGTTGATTGTACCCTACCAGCCAAACCAATGTACCAACCTTGGGATGGTTCCAACTTCTACATGTGTCACTGATGTGGTGGTTTGGAGTTTTCCATCAGCTTGTGCTGCATGTAGGAAACTATCTGCATGGTGTCCTTAGGTCTCTTATGAATTCCTTACACACTAGGAACACCCTTATTTTTCCATCATCTTTCACAGACACAATTATTCTCTTGAGGGAATTTAGTATGCTTGTATAGTTTCATCAATTCAAATTCATTTGTAGGTCAAAACCTGACTTTGGTACACTCTACCACCTATTCTCATTCATGTAGATCTGCACGATGCATATCCCACCAGAGTGCATGTATTCCTTTTACTACTGCATCCATGGATTGTATCTTTTGAGTCTCATGCACCAAATTTGTCAATTGTACTAAGAAGGTTTCTACCAAGCCTATTCCATCAAACCTCGGTACGCCACAGAACTCAGACATGATCTAGCGCATAGCTTTGGTGATTTGTGTGCATCACCATGTTGATACTTCATATAGTTTTTTCTACCATATTTCCACAGCATCCTCTAAATCTATGTCATATGAGAAAACACGTCTCCATCTCAGTTCACCATCAACTATTGATTTCACATAATCCTCCTTATGCCTTGTAATAATGTATATGTTTTCTATGATCAAACTTTGGGTGTCCTCATTCACAGGTGCATTATTTATGTCACCCTCATTTAGTTCTAGTGGTGCAATAACACACAAGGTGTCCATCTCAAAGGACATTTGTTTCTAGTTCAGGTTTAATATGGATTTTTTATCAAATTCCCAATAAATACCAAGTAGATATGGATAGGGGTATGAGTCATCCATGATCTCAATCACCTCAAGGTCTCCTTTATTTTTTACCCTATCAATGTTCAATTCCACTTGCTCTAGACTGCTAATAGGATATATTATGTATTGGTTGGAAAGCATGAGTTGAATCGGGGACCACACTAAGTTTTTTTTACCGATCAACTCCCATGATTTCTTCAATAGTATGTTCATGTCATATCCCAGGTCCAACATGACATCGCCCATATCATATCTTTCAAGCTCAATTGTCATCTTAAATTCTCTCCCCACACACTTCCTTCTACTTACATGGTGAACATCTCATTCTAGTAGCAGGGCATAAATCACAACATTGTTCTTCCCTTATTCCATGCATCTTGTTAGCATGTCGGTGACTTTTTTTACAACTACAAGGTTACCCAACATCTTAAGGAAATAATCCAAGAAGTCACTTACTTGATTTTTTTATTCGATATTGGTATAAGTATTGTGTTCCCTCTTGCATCATGCATCATAATTCCTCGCAAACGTGTTCTTCTTCTAGTGCTATTTGTACTGCATGTTTCACTTCCTCGCATAAGTAGGCTTCTTCCAACACCCTCTGTGTTGTGCATTGCATTTCTTCATGCAAGAGGGATTCATCCAACGCCCTATACATTGTGCGGCTCACTTTTTCATGCTTTCTCTTCCTCTAGTGCCTTATGGGCTTCATGCATGAACCAATTTTGTTGTGTGGCATCAAATTTAGGAGGTTCTTGCATCGCTTTTCTGATCTTTCCTTCTACATTATGATCCAAACTCTCTCCTCATTCGAGGTTGGCTCCCGTATGAATTCCTCTTCGTGTTACTACCTGTACATCCACTTCTTATTTCATATTTTGGCTCTCACTTGGCTCCATAGTCACCATATTGCATTGTCCCTTCTTCTCTTCCCAATTGTCCAAAATCTCTTGGAGTTCCTTCGTGACATGGTCTACACTGTGGAAATATCCACAAAGCGCATGGAATTTAGTATAGAACTATGATGAGTGGCATGTTTCACCACAATTAAAATAGGTAGGCAGTCTTCCTCCGCCATCATTGTATCATATTCCTCATCCTCTTCCATATCCTCCTCATTGGCCTCCTTGGTAGCCTCCTCTATCGAAGCCTCTACGGTCTCCACCCTTCTATTCTTCTTGGACTCGAAAAGAATCTATGATGTGTTCTTGCATTAGTTGTAGTGACCAATGGCTTTTCACATCATGTCCCATGTATTTTCATAACTCACATAATGGAGTGTGCATAGTCTTTTGATACTTCTATAGTTTGGAGGAACGGGGAGATATATGACACCATTGTTGATGGATTTCACACCACTCCATTTGTGGTCCCGTTAGAAATGGATTCAACACATCCGTCATTGTGTAATTCCCCAACATAGGACATTTGTTCCTATGGTGACCTTCAATGTAGCACATAGTACACCACACATTCTCGCACACCACCTTAGCCTTCATCATATCTTGTAGTTTCATAGTGAGGGTTGACATTTGAAATTGTACCTGCATTAGTCTTGCCAATGTCTCACCACCTACCGATGTGGCTTCTAATCACATTTCAATTTCCATGGCCTCTTCTTTGGTCATCACTTTCTATTAGATGAGAGGGACTTGAATATGGGGGAGGAGTCCTACAATAAACCATTCTCCATGTTGGATGTCTTGGATATGAAATGTTACTCTGTCTAACAAAATCTTGAACCACTGGTCATAATCTCACACAATTTATCTACCTTTTTGCTTGATCTCTTTGATCTCATTTACAAACTATGCTCTCAACTTAGGCTTATGGAATTATCTAAGTAGGTCTCTTTATCTCCATCAAGGACATTGTTTGTCCCACCGGCATGGTATCCTTGTACTTTGTGTACCATGTCAGAGCTGTGTATGTGAATGTGGTTTCTAGTTGTGCAATCTTAGATGCCTTGTCTGTGATGATCTTCACATACCATTAGATTCACATGTGAACCAGTGTTGTTCCACATCATCTCTTCACATCCCATGAAATGCGGGAATAATGAGGGATGAACCTTGATTCTCTATACTAAATCTAGAAATATGTCTTCATGAATGACTATTTCTTGATGTTGTTGATACTGATGCTCTTACTTGTGAAGTATTTCCAACTTTAGTTTATCCTTCACTCGTCTCTTCTAATATCTCTTCTTCTTCTTCTCTTACCTCTACACATTCTTTGGTTTTTTCTTCTTGATGACAAATGCACAAGGGGGGTGTTTTAAATAGGGGTTGCCTCCATACTCTCTCATATTCTATGGTGAGCGATACACAAGAGCTCCTTATCTCTAGCCATGCAATCCTGCTCATAATCTCTACGGCCTCTACCCCTTCTTATAGGGATCCATCATTGAAATTTACTTCATCGATGTTACTGCTCTACACCCCTTCCTATGATGTGACCACATTTATCATTATCTAAGGGGATCTAACTTTTCTTTCCCCAATATTTCTCCCACTACTTTTGATATCATCTCTTGATACCTTTCTCCAAATTCCACGTCTCTTCAACAACCTATCTTATTATGCACTTCTCTCTGGTGTAGATCTTTCTTCTGCACCTAAACAACGTTTTTTTTACTTTTGGGGGCCCTAGAGATAGCTAAAGGCTCTAGCCTAGGCCCGATTGATTTTTTTCTTCTTGGCTATACCTTTCCAACGAGCTATCATGCTTCCCAAATGAAGATCTTATGAAAAAGTTACGCCCTTGGGAAGTTGAAATATCAACTACCCCCATCAGGGCCCACAAACCTTTTGGTGTTTCATCTTCAAGGGTTAGGGTTTTTTATTTTATTTATGTTAAAAATGCCTTTGGAGTCTCATTATAAAAATCATCTTCTTGTGAATGAGCATAGCCGTCACATCTCTTCTTAGAGATAAACTGTCACCATCCTAGCAAGTTCATTCACTCTATATTTATATAGTTTTTGAACATTTATCTCATTAATAGAAATTGTGTATTATTGTATCTCTCTATTTCTTGCAATATTTTTGTGTGTTTTATTGTTATATCTCTGCCTTCATTTCATTCTCAAAATAATCTAGATCAAAAGTGAATTTAGTAGAAGGGATCTAGAATAAGAGGAGATGAAGTGAGAAGAGAATGGATCTAGAAGAGCAGAGGAGAAAAAGAGCGAAGAGATATGCAAGAAGAATTGAGCTAAGGAGAAAATTTGAGTAGAGAAGAAAATAAAATAAAGCAAGGGGTGATGAACAAGTAATGAGATTCAATATGAAAAAAAGATAGCTTGCACCCAAAGGGTGTGCAGAAGAAAGATCTACACCAGAGAGAAGTGCATAAGATCTTTCTTTAATTTTTCCAAAAAATTATAGAAAAATTGCCAAGGTGGAAAACTGTATTTCGATCTAGTGGAATAGGTGGGTGGCCACCAATATCCACCTAGATCATTCATATGCCCTCAAGAAGAAATGGTATCCATTGCGTCAAGTTCCCGGAGAAGCTTTTGTTGAATATGAACTTTGGTTAGTTGCTTGCCTTGTTGAAGAAGTTGTCTTGCTTAGCTTGTTGAAGGTTGTCATGAACCTGTTGTTAGAGGGGTTGGATCCCTTCAAAAAATATATTTGCATGAACTACCTCGATTTGAGTGTGTGAGGAAAATGTCAATGAAGATGCAACATGAAGAGTATGAAGGGATCTGTTATGACTTTTCTTGATTGGACAGTGTGGAGGCACCCCCGTAGGTGCAGTAAGAATATTTTGTTGCTCTTCTTTAATCTTGTTGATCTACTTCTGTTAGATAGAAAGGTATTGGGATAAGGTTTTAGTGGTTGTAGTGTCCTTTTTTTTTCCTTCTAACTGGATCGAAAAGAATCTAAACTTTTTCATATGAGAGACTACTTTGTGGCACTGTTTTGGTGGGACAGTAGTTGGAACTACCTCTAGTACCTTGTAGAAATGACCCCCCAGAGAAACAATGACACTACAAGGTTGAGACTCATAAACACCATGAAGATTCCACATATATAGTTGGCCAAAAATAACATCACATAATTCCAATGGGGAAACATCACACAGTACCTCATCCTTGAAGGGCTTTATGTCATAGGACATGCGACATTGTTGGCTGACGTGGAGATCCCGACCCTGACGAAGCCACCCAATGTTGTATGGTTGGGGGTGTGGTGTTGTCAAAAAATCCAGCTGCTTGACAACCTCTACTAAAATAAGGTTCTTTTTGCTTCCACTATCAACAATAAAATGCAGCGAGGTCCCCTTCACCCACATCTGTGAATGGAAGAGGCTCTCCCCCTCCTCACGATCCTCTGGTTCTTTTGGTTGGATTGTTTTGGTCACGACAATAACAATGGGTTCTGCATCAATGATATGTCTCCTTTTATTGTTTTATGAATCAAGGTCCGAGTCTGGGCTTGACTATGTTTCTTTGAGCTCGACTACCAATGACTGTTTAGAGAGACATTCATTGGTGTTGTGCCAAGGGATTTTGTGGAATTTGCACCACTTTCCAGTGTCCTTCTTCATCTTCCCATTACCCTTCTTTTATGATGGCTTGGACTAGTTGTCTTAAGGTTGGTTATTATGTGAGTTAGGGATGCCTTTACCATACTTTGGTTGTTGTGGATTTGCATACCTAAACTCTCGCTTGTTTTATTGCTTAAATTTCTATTCAATTTTGACAGTGTATTGATAAGTGGCTCCTAGTGAAGAGATGTCCAAAAAATCCATTTTGGTTTGGATGTACCTATGTAGAGCCCCACAGTATTTTAAAACCATATGTCACTCGAAGTCTTTGACACCCATATTAGTGTGCAAGGTATGGAAGGTATTTGTGAACTCTGACACTGTTGGCCCATATCTTGATGCAATGTGGTCCATCTCATGTACTGGTCATCATAGTTCCTAACAGGGTAATATTTTCCCTTAACCGCATCCATAAAAAATCCCAAGTGGATTCAGCCTCAAACATTCTAGACTCCTATGTGCAATTTTTGTCATAGTAAGTTTCCTACCAATGTTTGACATGGGGGAGATCCTTAAGGAGCGCAAAGGTGATCTTTTCCTTCTCGAAAAAATTGTGGACAGAGAAATAACCTTCTAGTATATTTAACCACATTTCCAAAGAACCTACATCTATCTAACCTTCAAACATAGGAATATAAAAATTAACTTGTACCTTGAAAGGGGCGGCACCTTCAAAGTGGCTTCTTGATGAAGATGTGTTTGTTGTTGTCGGAAGTTGTCGAAGGATTTGGGAAAAATTCTCCATCATTTTTTCCCTATGTTGCATGAGGGATTTCTCGAGCAACATATTAACAGAATCTTTTTCTCTTGCATCTCTATTTTATTCTGCCATGAGAGGTCGCTCAGGCTGGCGAGAGAAGTTGTCCTCAATAGAAACTAGCTCGAGACCCAACTCTCTATACCCTAACCTCGTGGGGGACATGCACTAAGAAACGACGAGTAGCCTCCTCTCATACCATTGATATGGATCATTTTGAGAATGAAATGAAGGTGGAGATATAACAATGAAACACATAGAAATATTGCAAGAAACATAGAGATATGGTAATACACAATTTCTTTTAATGAGAGAAATGTACAAAAACTGTAAAAATACAGAGTGAATGAACTCGCTAGAATTGTGGCAGCTTATATCTAAGAAGAGATGTTATATTTGCATGCATTCGCAAGAAGATAATATGTAAAATGAAGCTCCAGAGTCCTTTTAACATAAAGAAAATCCAAAACTCTAACCTCGGAAGATGAAATGCCAAAAGGTTTGCAGACCCCGATGGGGGTAGTTGATACGTCAACTTCTTGGGGGTGTAACGTTTGCATACGATCTTTGTTTAGGGTGCACGATAGTTCATTGGAAAGGTCTAACCAAGAATAACACATTCTGACCAAGCCCATGCTATTTCCTGGATGCCTCCAAACGTCAAAAAAATGTCATTTAGGGCCTCAAAATGGCCCTAGAAGTTTGGGACCTGAAAAACTATAGAAAAACTGCCAAGGTGGGAAACTGTATTTCGATCTAGTGGAATAGTAGGGTGGCCAAATATATCCACCTAGATCAAATTTTCCTGTTCATCTTTTCTTCTTCCCCCTTCTTTCCATCCCCCCCTTGTATAGGGGTTTTACTCGACCATCCTATCAGTCTCCATGCTCATCAGCCCCTTTTCTATCAACAACATATTGATCCATAGAGGGATTTCTTCCAATAACCTCCTTGTAGGGTCGATTGTAAATTTTCTTTCAACACTACTAAAATAATCATTGCATTCAATAGCAAACTCAACAATATACCCTTCTTTTACACACTCAAACTAGAACTCAATTTCTCTAGCCCACTTAATATTCATAGATCTCAACCTATTGACCACATCTTAATCCCATATAAGTGATTCTTTAGCTGCCCATACATATTTAATGTCTTGTCTCTTTATCCACTCATGAAGTAAACAAGGAAACTTAACAAAGAAAATTTCATGTAAATATTTATAGAGGTGCCTTTGTTTCCATTATTCGAGGTTGATCTGTAGGTTCTTGGTCTCTCATCATGAAAACTCATCTTCCTCCTCAAAGAGGAAGTCTTATATCTCCTTCCTGGAAGGTTTTCACCTCATTTTCTTCCTTCAACATGTAGCACAAAACCTCCAGGTCCTGGAAACTAAACCAATTGTTGGCTCAATTGGGGGGTTTCAGACCCAGGGTTCACAAGGCTTGGCCAACAAGTACCCCATAGGCACTAGAATATTCAATCCTCAAATACTAGATAATGTCTCACCCGAGTGGCCATGAGAATCATTGAGACCATATTTTTCATTCAAGGTGTGAAGGAAGGGAACATACAAGAAACATTCACTCTATAACTATGCAACCATTCATAACCATTATGAGATTATTGCACAACACAATATAGAGCCAATAGAAATGTAGATCATGAGCTCATAAGATGCAAAGAAAAATGTTCTTTAGGATTTATTCCTTAAACTCAAAGGAACTTAGACACAATTCCATACACAGAGTGTAAGGTACCAGATCTATTATAATAGCGGAAAACGGAAATATTGCAGAGAATAACAGCAGAACAACACAATAGATGAAATGACAACACTAGAATAATACCTTTATTGATAGGAAACAACGTTCACTTGCCTCTTCAAGAGGGACACCTCCAGCAGAGTAGCGCTCTATTAGAATAATTCTCAAGACAAAACTTCTCATACCCTCTACTCCTATTTATACTAAATTTATCTATCCAAAAGAACAATCTAGAGGAAGATCCTTCTAGAAGCGAAAGCTTCTATTAGGTCTTCTTACATTTGATGTATTCTTCCTTATTGATATGCCTTATTAATATTGTCCTTTATTACATGGAAATATATTATTCTACCTATGTGAGGGGTTAGGGATATTAGGTCCCTAACATGCCCTTGTTGGCATGGGGGCAGACCCAGGGTTCAACACTTAATAACGCACCAAAAAAACCCTGATTATCAGCCCTTTCAGCAACACCTGCGAAGCAGACAAAGTCTCACTCGATGTAGAAGCAGGGGGGTTATAGGACGCAGGTGTCTGTAACTAGGCTGGGACATGATTCTTTGATAAGATCACTTCGCAAAATATTATGTTAACACTTAGGAAGTGAACATGCATTAGTTTATTAATCTCATTAACATCGTAGAGCATAATTAAAGACAGATAAGTGAAATAACAAAAAATTATTATGTACCCTGAGCACTTATCACTTAGCACTGTGAGTTAAGTCTATCATTCATTTACCCTAAGTAAAGTACTTAAGAAAAAAAATATGTATTCATCATACATCATAATCAAAGCACTAAGAAAATGAATAACAGAAAGACACTGCACAAAGCAAACCATGAGACATCAGATATACGTGGTTCACCCCAGGGTGGGGCTAAGTCCACAAACCGCTTCACCTCTTTATTATTCACCAAAATATTACATCCAGTAACTCCTGTGCACTAAGCCACAAATTCAAACTTTGCACAAGATAGGACATCTGTGCACTAAGCACTAGATCCTCCTTCTTTACCTTCCAAAAATAGATCAAATGCACAGAGCCAAAACCTCTTATCATGACACTTAGCACCTACTACAAAATCACAGTTGAGCACAAAGCCTCGACCACTTACATTCCTTCACACTGAGCTATCACTTCTACACTACATTCCTCTTTATTTATACTTTACAAAATCTTACAATAAGGCCTAAACATGTGGAAAACCCATGGGCCGACATCCCATAAACCTGTTACAAAACCCAGAGGACCCCTTGTTGGGTCCACATACCCTCAAAATAGGTGAGATCCACGATCTCAGCTCCGCGAGATCCATGTTCTCAGTTTCGTCTGGGCGCTCCTACTTCAACCAACGCGTCAAATTCCAAAAGTGGGCCAAAACCTCCAAAACTGACCAAGTTTCCCCAAAACTTGGTTGAGGGCCAACACCCTCCCCCTTAAAAACCACCTTGTCCTCAAGGATTCAGATGAGGAAATTGTTGTAGAATGGTAGTTGGCTCCCAGGTGGCATTTGTTGGACTTGTATCTTTCCAGTGGACTAACACTTCCTTGATGGTGTGTTGATGAAGACGACGCTCACACTGGTCCAAAACTACTTGTGGTTGCAACCAGATGGAGCCTTCTTCATACAACTTGAGAAGGTTGGTTTGAGTTTGCCACTTAGTTCCAATCACCTTCTTTAAGTAGGAGAAATGAAAAAAATTATGGAGTTTAGAATGACTGGGCAAAGCTAACTGATAGGCCACATGTCCCGCATTCTTGAGAATTGTATAATGACCATAAAATTTGGGCATCGGTTTCTGACAATGGTCATCCTTGAGTGAATTTTTCTTAGAAGGTTGCAGTCGAAGAAACTCCTGGTCTCCATCAGCAAATTGACGTTCGGAGCGACCTTGATCTGCTTGTTTCTTCATGTGATTTTGATCCATGACGAAATTCTCTTTGAGGGTACGGAGAATAGCCTCTCGAAATGTAAGTTTTCGGTCAACCGCATGGACCTTCAAGACACCTGGAATGTATGAGAGAATTGAAATGGGATTTTTTCCATATACTACTTCAAAAGGAGTCATGTGAGTAGTTGTATGGTGTGAAGTGTTGTACCACCATTCATCTAGTGGTAATCATTGATCCCACCGATTTTTCCTCTCAGATGCAAAACACCTCAAATATGTTTCCAAACACTTGTTCACAACTTCAGTTTTACCATCAATCTGGGGATAATAGGTTGTGATGAGATGCAATTGGGTGCCCTATAGCCTGAATAGTTCTTGTCAAAAATTGTTGGTGAAAGTGGGATCTTGATCAGAAATAATAGAATGAGGAATTCCATGAAGCTTGAAGACATGATCCATGAAAAGTTGATCCATAGTGGACGCAATAAATGGGTGTTGAAGAACATAGAAATGAGCATACTTGGAAAGGCGATCAACGACCACCATGATGATTGACTTATTGCTCGATTTAGGTAATCCCACAATAAAATCCATAGAGATGTCCCTCAAAATAGAGGGTGGAATCAGAAGCAGTTGTCATGTGCCAGGAGCTTTGAATGTTTCTCCCTTGTTGCATTGACAAACATCACATTCTACCACAAAAGTGTGTGTTATCACATGAAGTTGTCAAGGCCCGTAGTCATGTGTCAATTTACCCGATTATGTGTCAATTTACCCGATTAAATCGATCCCTCCCATTGTTAAGCTGATATGACACCTCTTCACCTTCACTCATGACCTAGTAAGCATAACTCATTATACCCGCTTACCTGTCTAATCATTTTTTGACTTCAAAGTGATGCCTAGTCATCATGCAGTTCCATTGCCTCTGTCACATTTATTATCCATCCACTCCAAGTCATGATTTCCACGATTGAGACCGTTTCCCTTGTTTTCAGTGCCAGAAGTTGGTTAAGAGCCTTCAAAAGATCTTGCATTTATGATCCTTGGTAACAGTTTCTAAATTTTGAAAAGTTCAACAGTGTTGCGTTGTGTAAGTTTACCAGTTCTGATCAGGCGACCACATTTCAACTAAATATGATGATGTGAGAGATTCCAGGGCCGAAGTTTCCTCAATTTCATCCTAAGATCACGCTGAGGATCTCAACAGGTGTCGACTTTACAAGTATCATGTGCAGCCTCCTTTGCATATTTATTTTCACAGGAAATTTGTGCTTGGGTTTTCGGTTTGTTGATCTTCCAGGGTAGTAAAGGAGCCATATTTTCATTCCTGTAAATGTCCTTGCTCGTGTCCATGGTCTAATTACTGTTGATTTCTTTAGCCTTTGAAGTCATAGGTCTGTAATAGCTTATCCTCTGCGTATGAGTTGCGCTACCCAGAGGCGCTGCTCAAACCCTCTTTGTTTTCCATGCTCCCATTTCATCCTATACAAAGAGCCATTTCAGATCACCCCTTCACAGTCTATGCTCTAAAAATCCTGTACATGTCTAAAGGTCTATTTTCCATAGTCAAGCTCGCCCTTCTAAGCACTGTTAGTTTTAAAGGGCCATCCTTGTGCATTTGAAACCTGAATTGAAGCTTTCTGGTCATTAGCATCCATTAAGCCTCTTAAGAAACCTCATTTTGATTCATGGAGACCCCTCAATCGAAGAAAGAACACAAAGGTGGCAAGATAGTTAGGAAAGAACCTATGGACATGTGCCTTTTTGACACAGAGCCCATGGCAAGGTAGATGTTTCAAAGAGTAGGATGCCTCTCTTTTTTCCAGAACATGCAGAGAGGCCATCCAGAAGTAGCAAAACAATTCACATTAAATTTTGATGGAAAGAAAACCAGAGTTGGGGATTTGGAATTTGAGGTAACTGAAGCCTCCATCTCAGCTGCAGCAGTAATCCCCATTTTAGGTGAAAATTGATTCAAGGCCATGGTTTTGAGTTCACCCTTTGTTAAATATCTCTTCAAGCCTGAATATCGAATCAATGAGTTATCTAAGAGTATGTTGAGGAATCAGTTGATCGATCATTTTGATAGAATGTTGAAAATCATACAAAGATATTTTACTTGTGAAGGGAGATTTAACACCTTATACCATTACCACATAAGGTTGTTGTTACATTTTACTAGTAAGGTTAAGATGAATGTTCCTTATTACCTATTGAGAAGTATAGGTAAAATGTTAGATAGGGTGCAAGCCAAATCTAAGGATGTAGATTCTATCCTTTTTCACTCTGGATTGAACAGAATGTTAGTCTCTGAAGAGTTGGGAAAGAAAGAGATTTCATGGGAGCATTTTGTGGCTACTTCTCACTTCAATATGGACCCAACACCTACTCCCCAATCACAGATCGCAGGTCGTTCATAACTCACCAGTACTAAAGCAGGGATCAACAATAAGAGAAAGGGCAGAGCCCCTGTTTCAAAGATCAACAAGCAAGTCAGGGAAGCTGAGGAGGAAGTTTGTCCTTATCCACACAAATATTTCTCATCACCACCTCCAACAGGATTAGAAGAAGTGCCTTCTTCTACCAAGGAGACATCTAAAAAGAGGAAGAAGCTTATCATTCCTTCTGCTCCTCCAGTAGTTGAAATCAAGGGTAAAAGACCTTTCACTAGGTCATCAATCCATAAGAAGGTTTTCCAAGAGCATCCTTTTCCAGAAACCCCTATTCTAAAGAAGAAAGGAAAACTCCTTAAAAGGCCCGTGGAGGAGAAATCTAAAACCCTTACTCAGAGGAAGAGGAGAAAAGATAGTTTGTAGTCTACAGAAGACAAGCAAGAAACCCCTGTACTGAAGGAAAAGGAGAAAGGTTGTAAACAACCCTTGGAGACAAAATATGAAACCTTTGAGAAAAGCATTGAGAAGCCTATGGTAAGAAAGGATGAAACCCCTATGTAGAGAA
Source organism: Picea mariana (assembly GCA_032191745.1). Taxonomy (NCBI): domain Eukaryota; kingdom Viridiplantae; phylum Streptophyta; class Pinopsida; order Pinales; family Pinaceae; genus Picea; species Picea mariana. Next base: position 91,447 of record JASDQU010012984.1, on the reverse strand, counting down.
AGAAGAATAAAGGTAGATCCAGCAAGGAACCTGATGAGACAGACAAGACACTTCCCATGCAAGAGGAAGAGGGGTCTGAGGAGAATCCCATTGAGACTGAGCATGCCACTGTCTCTCCTGATAGAAAGACCTACAAAAGACTTATCAAGCAACTTTGAGACAAGTTATTTCTCTCCTTGCATCCCCAAGTTGCTTGATAAGTCTTTTGTAGGTCTTTCTA
>JASDQU010012984.1:59808-71497 GCA_032191745.1 Picea mariana | reverse complement strand
TTGGGAATTGTTCCGTTTTGGGAGGGTTAACTGATATGCAGATACTATGTTTTCCATCTATACAGGCTCCTAGGTGTTTAGCTATATGGATTTTGATTTTTTGCTAAGTGCTAGCTTCACTTAGTAGTAAATGGAACTACCTATGGTATAGTCAAGGCACCTAAGTAAAATGGTTTATGTCATCATGGAAGGACACAAACTTCTCTTCACATGTTCTATATTCAAAGACGTTGCATTTTGGCAATGATACCCAAAACTGTATGCAAACGCAATGTAAGTAGCGCTACATAGCGTAATATCTTACAGAGAACAAAAGTTGCACACAGTGGCGCTATGTAAAGCGCTGCATAATATTACACAGAGGGTGGAATTGGTATATGGGTGCAACATAATGGCACTACCTATAGGCGCTACATAATATTTGACAGGGAGCCGGTTTACACACATGCACAGCACAAGGGCACTACCTACAGGTGCTACCTTCTCTCCTTGTTTTGTTTTAGGGTGCGCTACCCAGAGTTTCTACACAAGGAAGTTTGCCAGCAAACACCAGGGATCTAGGAGGACTAGGCCAACATATTTGGACAAGTTAATGATGGAGAAAGAAACAGAAGTAGCAGTTGGCATTCCGAGGACAACTATAGGCTCCAAAGGGACACATGGCAAAACAGGAGCCGAGCAGCAAAAGAGGATCAAAGTAGTTAGAAGCATGATTGGATTAGTCACCATCATTTTACTGTTTTATAGCATAGGTAGTTATCTAAGTTGTTAGAACAAATAAATGTCTAGATATTTTCAAGGGAAAGAGGCCAGCGCGTACCTCTAGCTCTTGCTTCCCTTTCTTGTTATAAATATATAGATCTATTTCTTTAGTAGGTTCGGATGGTTGAGCAAGGCTCCCTAGACTGTAATATTTTTTGAAGTGACTGTGATCTAGCTGTATATTGGACTTAAGACTTTTTGACTAATAGAAATCAGCTTCTATTTTAGCCTATATGCTTCTAATGCTAAATGTTCATGTTGTGAATGCTTCACATGGATAACTGTGGTAATGTTATGGCAGATGTTTGATCATTGTATTATCATGGTGTTTATTTATCTTCTTAGTTCCTAATTTCAAGAAGATATTGTCTTAAGAAACTTTCTTCCTTAGGCTCTTGTAGACCTGATGTTTGCAGTAGCCATTACACCCCTTTCATTCAAGTCTTCCCTCTATCCCATTTACTCTCAAACTACTGGTTGAAGTTAGTCAAAACCTTATTTGCTGGTACATGTTAGCCCTGTTTCTGAGTTAGGATATTATCATTTCGAGTCGTTTCCATCTGACCCTTTAAAAACACTCATACATTCACATATAACCTAATGAGTATTGGGCTTACCTTCTATGCAATCAGAAGGTGACTCCTAGTGCTAACATTTTTGGTGTCGTTGTCGGGGAACAATTTGTAGACTTTTCCCTAGGATAGAACGACAATACTTACTAGCTCTCAGGGTGCATTGAGAATTAGTATTTTGAATATTGCATCTTGCACTTGGTGACTCCATTGATTCATCTCTGGCACCTAAAGGCAGACATATGATATCAAATCCACAGTTACCTTTGATTCCACCTTAGGCCGACCCAGAGAAGATAGTCAAGGAGGGAAAATCTTCTCAAAAAAGTTTTTCTGCTACTGCCACAAGTGCTTCTGGTCAATTACCTGATTCCACTCTTGATACTCCAACTGTTTTTTCAAGTAAGCTCCTTTTATCTTCTGCTGAAGTATCTAAAAATCTTGATTTTGAAGAGTTTCCTGTTGAAAAATTTCCCTTTGAAACTGGATTGAAAGAAGAAAATATTGATATATTCTCCTACCCTGATATTGATAAGTGTTTCAGTCTTGATATTTTTGAAGATTTCCCTACGTTAGTTTTTTCTACACCTTTCTCTGTTAAAACTTTTGCTGCCAAAGAAGTAGGAACTTCATATCCCTCTCAGATTTTACCATCCTCTTCCAAGACTCCACTTGTTGTTGTGAACACTGAAAACTCCCCTTTATCCTTTTCTCCTTCTCCTACTTGTTCACCTAGAATCTAAAATCAAATGGCAGTTGTTAACCCCCCTGCAAATAGGATGGATGCCATAGTGGCTGGAAGATATGCTCCTCTAGTCTTGCCTCAGCCAATGAATGCTCTTCCCCCTGGAGCTTATTTGAAATACATGCCCAAGTTTACTGGAGAAGAAGATATAACAGCTTAGGAACATCTTGTTGCTTTCTATAGCTATGCAGATAACCAAAATATTGAAAATGAAGATGTTTGGATGAGGGTTTTCATCCAAAGCCTTTTTGGTGAATATAGGAAGTGGTTTAGGGGTCTAGACCCTAGATCCATCACGGGTATTGAGGCATTAGATGAAGCCTTCTTGAGGCACTGGGGTGACAAAAAGGTTTTTTTGTGCTACATCACTGAATTTGGATCTTTGAAAAGGAAATAAGGAGAGTCTATCTCTGACTTTTCTAAAAGAATTAACAAAATGTACAAGAAGATCCCTGATGAGATCAAACCCACTGAAACCATAGAAAAAATCACTTATGCTAGTGCTTTTGACTCCGAGTTCTGCCTTCTATTGAGAGAGAGAAGGTCACCTTCCTTAGTTCATATGCAAGATGTTGCCTTAGAGGTAGAATCCAACATAATTGCTTTAGATAAGCTCAAGGGAAAATCCGACAGAGATAGGAGGAAAAACAAAGCTGAAGCTTCCACTTCTGACTCTCCTGTTGTTCATTCACAGGTAGATGAGTTGACCAAATTAGTAAAATCCCTTTCTATTGAGATCGAGAATTTAAAATCAGAAGGAAGACAGCCATATAGAAATGTTCAGAATACTGAAAACAAAGGTAATTTCAGAATACCCAACAATGCTCCCCAAATCCTTCCCAGAGAGCCCAGAAATAGAGAGAGAGATGATCAAAGGATTCAAGATCCTTTTCAAAATAATCTGGTTGCTGATGAAGAAGAAGAGGTAGAGGTTGAGCCTGAGATTCATTGCTTAGGTGAGACATCCCCATCCACACACTTGACTCAATCCTCTTATGAGAAATCTATAATGGATATTCAAATTAATGAGTTAAGTAAGGGAGAAAAACAAAAGAAAAATGCTAGTAGATATAATCTGAGATCTAAGAAGAATGAAGAAAAAATTGCTGCCCCTAATCAGTGTGTTCAAAAAGAAGATTCTACTGAGGCTATGATAGTGAGAAGTAAGGAAAAAGACTCTCAAAACCCACAGGTTCTGATCAGAAATCCTTCTCCTGAAACCAAAGAGATTTTGAAGCCTTCCCCTTCCTTCAGTTTTGAGAATGAAATCAAGAAAATTAAGATTCCTGTACCATTTTTGGAATTGATAAAAAATGAAGAATTTAAAAAGTATCTGACCAAAATGTTACAGCCTGTTGCCTCTCCTAATTCCACTAATTCAATAAATATGCAAGATGAAAAACCAGCTGTGATTTTAGGCCCTTTGATAGAACACAGAGATGACTCATCCCCTCCCTTCTACACTTTTCTAAATATTCATGACAAAGTGTTGCATAACTGTCTTTTGGATTCAAGGGCCTCCCATAATATTATGCCAAAGTCTGTTATGGATGAACTTGGATTGGAAATCAAAAAGACCTTTCATGACCTATATCCTTTTGACTCTAGGAAAGTAAAATGCTTGAGGGTCATTAAGGATATGGTTGTAACTCTATTTCAACTGCCCATGAAAAGTATACTTATGGATGTTGTGGTGGCTGATGTTCCTCCCAAGTTTGGCATGCTCTTGTCAAGGTCTTCTATTAAAAGACTTGGAGGGACCTTGCAGATGGATCACTCATATGCAACTATCCTTGTGTTTGGGGGGGAACATAGAAGACTTTACAAGGAAGCCCGGTTGGATTACATTATTAGTGATAAAGCTAACCCCACAAATCATCTTGTTTTCTCTCTTGATACTGATTTGGGGTCTAGCATTTTGCAGTTCACTGAAGCACCTGAGACTCCTCTTGAAATTAGAAAGAAACATGTTACCTTATGTGAAGAGCCTCCTCTAGCCACTTCCATTTGGAATATGTTCTTTGATGGAGCATATTCTAAGGAAGGTGCTAGTGCGGGAGTGTTCTTTGTCTCACCAACTCAGGAGACTATATCTTTGTCATATAAACTAGAATTCGAAACTACCAATAATGTGGCAGAGTATGAAGCTCTCGTCTTGGGCTTGATGGATGCAAAGGATATGGGAATTAAAAAGATGTCAGTATTTGGAGATGTTGAATTGATAGTTCATCAGAACAAAAAGATTTGTCAAACTAAACACCCTAGGCTTAGATCTTATAGAAATGAAGTATGGGACCTAGTGGAAAAAATTTTCTCCGAGTTTGACATCTCTTTTATTCCACGAGAAGAGAATTATGTGGTTGATTCTTTGGTTGTATCAGCAAGCAACTTCAGTATACCTACACCCCTTAAACTCAAGTATGATGTAGAAGTCAAGTACAATCCTTCTATACCGAACAATGTCAAATATTGGAAGGTGTTTGAGGATGATTTAGAGCTTAAAAAATTCCTTGAGTATGCTGATGAATTTGTTGCATTACGCATTGATCAGGATCATGATTCTGAAATTACTCCACATGCTGATGTTTTCCTTAATAAAATTGGTAATCATCATATTGTGCATCTACCTAGCAAACACATTCCAAAAGGACTAGTTCCTTTGGAAAAACTATTTGATGAAAATGATGTTGTAGTAAAGGGGAAGGTGTCTACTGATGATGTTGATATAACTGAGTGCAATTTGGGAACAGAAAAGGATCCAAAATATGTCAAGTTGTCAAGCAGCTTATCAGGAGAGTAGAGGGAAGAATATGTCAAATTGTTAAAGGAGTTTGTTGATGTATTCGCATGAACTTATGAAGATCTCATAACTTATGACACAAACATTATAGAGCACAAGATTCCATTAAAATAAGAGACCAAGCCCTTCAGGCAAAGCAATCCTATGTTACTGCCTGTCATGGAGAAAGAGGTAAAAAAAAAATTAGATGCAAAAATTATTATTCCTTTGAGATATTCCGAATGGGTGGCTAACTTGGTCCCCGTGAGGAAAAAGAATGGAGAAATCAGACTTTGTGTCGATTTCTGGAATCTGAACAGAAACTCCAAAAAGGATAATTACCCTTTTCCCAAGATGGAGCATATATTACAGAGGGTGACAGGTGCAGTCCGAATGTCTATGGTTGATGGATTTTCTGGCTACAACTAGATTTCTGTTTTGCCAAAGGATAGAGAGAAGATGGCTTTTACCACTCCTTGGGGTACATTCATGTATGCTAAGATGCCCTTTGGTTTGATGAACGCAGGAGAAACCTTTCAGCGAGCTATGGACATAGCGTTTATTGAAGAAAAAGACAAGTTTTTTGTTATCTACGTAGATGACATAACCGTGTTCTCTCAATCTGATGAAGAGCATTGTGATCATTTAAGAAAGGTTTTCTTAAAATGCAGAAAGTTTGGCCTCTCTTTGAATCCAAAAAAGTCATTGTTCGCCATGAAAGAAGGAAAATTATTGGGTCATATCGTGTCAGTTGAAAGGGTGAGGATTGATTCCAGCAGGGTTGAAGCCATACTAACCTTAGCACTTCCTAGATCTAAAAAAGAAGTTCAATATTTTATGGGAAAGGTTAATTTCTTAAGAAGGTTTGTGTCAATTTTTGTTGAGTTGCTTAAGTATATCACGGCCATGTTGAGGAAAGATAATGAAATCAAGTGGACTACTGAGACACGTAGTTATTTTGATCAAATAAAGAAAGCTTTGACATAAGCCCCAGTCTTAGTCAGCCCAGACTAGTCCAATGACTTTCTTATTTTTTCTTTTGCCTCTTTTGATACAGTAGCAGCAGTTTTGTTGCAGAAGAACTTTGAAGGCTTAGAGCAGCCCATTGCCTTTTTCAGCCGGGTTTTGAGAGATGCAGAATTAAAATATGACATTATGGATAAGAAAGCCTATGCATTGGTTAAAGATCTTAAGTCCTTAAGAGTTTATGTGCTGCATTCAAGAGTTATTGCTTATGTTCCATTGGTTGTTGTAAAAGAAATTCTTATTTAGCATGATATTGATGGAAAACACAGCAAATGGATTACTAAAATCCTTGAATTTGATTTAGAAATCAGGCCTACCAAATTGGTCAAAGGCCAGGGTTTAGGCAAGCTATTGGTTGAATCAAATTGCTTAGTGTTGGGAGTAAATTTCATTGATTCATGTTCAAAAAAGTAGCAGACTGAATTAAACAACAAAGGTACTCAAGTCAGCCCTACATTGGCAGATTGCAGTTGGTACAAGAACATTATATTTTTCTTGCAGAATTTATAACCTCCAAGTGGTATGGAAAGGAACAATGTGAGAGCGTTAAAACTCAAATCAATAAAGTATTGCTTGGTTGATCAAATTTTGTATTGGAAGGATCCATTGGGAGTGTTGTTAAGTTGCCTAGACCCGCAATAAGCCCAAAGGATTATGTCTAATTTTCATGACAGTTTGTGTGGGGAACATCATTTTTGGAGGACTACCGCCTACAAGATTCTTAGGGCTAGGTATTTTTGGCCTAGTCTATTTACACATGTCTATGCTAAGATCAGAGCATGTGATAAAAGTCAGAAATTTTATGGAAAACAACAGCTTAAGTCTTTGTCATTAAAGCCCGTAGCAACTTCACGGCCTTTTCAACAATGGGGCCTAGATTTTATCGAAGAAATTCATCCCACTTCAAGTGGCCAACGTAGATGTATTTTAACTGCCACAGATTACTTCACTAAGTGGATAGAGGCTATCCCTACCAAGAATGCTTCCCACAAAGTGATCATTGGTTTTGTTGAAGATAGTATAGCAAGGTTTGGCTACCCGAACAAAATTGTCACTAACAATGTTGCATCTTTCAAGGCTGAACCTTTGATTTAGTTCTGTCAATAGTTTGGAATCACATTGATTCACTCTACCCCTTACTACCCCCAAGGGAATGGGCTTGCAGAATCCTCCAACAAAAGCCTTCTAAATATCATTAAAAATTTGTTGGAGGACAATAAAAAGGCATGGGATTCAAAACTCAAGTTTTCTTTGTGGGATGACAGAGTGACAACAAATAGGGCCCTGGGTCTCTCTCCTTTCCATCTTGTGTATGGAGTTGAGGCCATTTTCCCTTCTCAACTTGCCTTGCTTGTGGAAAAAAATTTCCAATATTAACAAGGGGAGCCAAATGATATTATCAGGAGGATTCAGCAGCTGGTTGAAGTGCAACAAACTCGGGAGCAGTTGGTAGATAAATCATATGATCATCAACTGAAGATCAAGCAGGCATTCAATAAGAAAGTGAAAAAGGAGGATTTTCAATTGGGCGATCTGGTGCTCAAGTGGGATGCACTGAGGCAAGATAAGGGCAAGCACGGTAAATTTGAAGCTTTATGGACCGGTCCTTTTAAAATCTCTGAGGTATTCTCTAATAACACCTTTAAGTTGTAGAATATGGAGAATGAAGAGGTGTTTGGTGGCCCTATAAATGGGCATTTCTTGAAAGAGTACTTTGCTTGAGCCATGAGTGGCTCTTCATAACATTGTAGATATCATTTTCTTTTTATTTTTTTTGTTTCAATAACTGACCCCATAGCCCTAGGGTAAGGCACTAAATCTACTCATTCTTGGCCGCCCACAAGGGGCATGCCATCCCATGTGGAGCCAATGTTATCACACTATGTTGCCTTGGGTCTTTAGTTTGATTAATATTTTCTAAAACCTTAGATTTAAATTTTTGAGTCTCATCCTCTTAAAGTTTGATGTTAAGTTAACCTTAGAAGATTAGATTTTTGAATCATAGTCCTTGTTGGTCCTCAATTTGGTTTGTGGTTCTAGAACCTCTTTAGCTCATGAATCATTTTTGGTCCCCTTCATGAATTGTCCTTAAATCGATCCCTCCCATTGCTAAGTTGATATGACACCTCTTCACCTTCACTCATGACCCAGTAAGCATGACTCGTTGTACCCGCTTACCTATCTAATCATTTTTTGATTTGAAAGTGTTGCCTACTCATCAGGAAGTTCCGTAGTGCATGTCACATTTATTATCCATCCACTCCAAGTCATGATTACCATGATTGAGACCGTTTCCCTTGTTTTCAGTGCCAGAAGTCGGTTAAGAGCCTTCAAAAGATCTTGCATTTATGATCCTTGGTAATGGTTTCTAAATTTTCAAAAGTTCAACAGTGATGCATTGCATAATTTTACCAGTTCCGATCAGGTGACCGCATGTCAACTAAATCTGATGTTGTGAGATATTTCAGGGCCGAATTTTCCTCAATTTCATCCTAAGATCGCACTAAGGATCTTAACAGGTGTCGACTTTATAGGTATCTTGTGCAGCCTCCTTTGCATATTTATTTTCACAGGAAATTTGTGCTCAATTTTTTGGTTTGTTGAGCTTGCAGGGTAGTAAAGGAGCCATATTTGCATTCCTATAAACGTCCTTCCCCATTTCCATGGTCTAATTATTGTTGATTGCATTAGCCTTTGAAGTCACAGGTCTGTAAAAGCCTATCCTCAGCATATGCGTTTTGCTACCCAGAGGCACTACTCAAACCCTCTCTATTTTCCATTCTCCCCTTTTATCCTATACAAAGAGACATTTCAGATCACCCCTTCACAGTCTATTCTCTAAAAATCATGTACATGTCTAAAGGTCTATTTTCCATAGTCAAGCTCGCCTTTCTAAGCACTGTTAGTTTTAAAGGGCCATCCTTGTGCATTTGAAACCTGAATTGAAGATTTCTGGTCATTAGCATCCCTTAAGCCTCTTAAGAAACCTCATTTTGATTCATGGAGACCCCTCAATCGAAGAAAGCACACAAAGGTGGCAAGATAGTTAGGACAGAACCTATGGACATGTGCCTTTTTGACACAGAGCCCATGGAAAGGGAGATGTTTCAAAGAGCATGATGCCTCTCTTTCTGCCAGAACATGCAGAGAGGCCATCCAGAAGTAGAAAAACAATTCACATTAAATTTTGATGGCAAGAAAACAAGAGTTGGGGATTTGGAATTTGAGGTAATCGAAGCCTCCATCTCAGTTGCAACAGGAATCCCCATTTCAAGTGAAAACTGGTTCAAGTCCATGGTTTTGAGTTCACCCTTTGTTAAATATCTCTTCCATCCTAAATATTGAATCAATGAGTTATCTAAGATTATGTCTAGGAATCAGTTGATCGATCAGTTTGATAGAATGTTGAAAATCATACAGAGATATTTTACTTGTGAATGGAGATTTAACACCTTGTACCATTACCACATAAGGTTTTTGTTACATTTTACTGGTAAGGTTAAGATGAATGTTCCTTATTACCTATTGAGAAGTATAGGTAAAATGTCAGATAGGGTGCAAGCCAAATCTAAGGATGTAGATTCTAGCCTTTTTAACTCTGGATTGATCAGAATGTTAGTCTTTGGAGAGTTGGGAAAGAAAGAGATTTCATGGGAGCATTTTGTGGTTACTTCTCACTTCAAGTTGGACCCAACACCTACTCCCCAATAACAGATCCCAGGTCCTTCATCACTCACCAATACTAAAGTAGGGATCAAAAAGAAGAGAAAGGGAAGAGCCCCTGTTTCAAAGATCAACAAGCAAGTCAGGGAAGCTGAGGAGGAAGTTTGTCCTTCTCCACACAGAGATTTCTCATCACCACCTCCACCAGGATTAGAAGAAGTTCCTTCTTCTACCAAGGTGACATATAAAAAGGGGAAGAAGCTTCTCTTTCCCTCTCCTCCTCCAGTAATTGAAATCAAGGGTAAAAGACCTTTCACTAGGTCATCAATCCATAAAAAGGTTTTCCAAGAGCATCCTTTGACAGAAACCCTTGTTCTAAAGAAGAAAGGAAAAAGCCTTAAAAGGCCTGTGGAGTAGAAATCTAAAACCCTTACTCAGAGGAAGAGGAGAAAATATAGTATCTAGTCTACTGAAGACAAGCAGGAAACCCTTGTACAGAAGGGAAAGGAGAAAGTTTCTAAGAGACCCTTGGAGACAAAAGATGAAACCTTTGAGAAAAGCATTGAGAAGCATGTGGTAAGAAAGGATGAAACCCCTGTGTAGAGAAAAATAAAGGTAGAGCCAGCAAGGAACCTGATGAGATAGACAAGACACTTCCCATGCAAGAGGAAGAGGGGTCTGAGGAGAATCCCATTGAGACAGAGCATGCCACTATCCCTCCTGACAGCTAGACCTACAAAAGACTTATCAAGTAGCTTAGGGATGCAAGGAGATAAATAGCTCGTCTCAAAGTAGAAGACAAGGTCCACTTGGCTTAGATGGATGAGCTCATGGTTGGCTACAACCATACCCTAGACTTGGTAAGGTTTGCAGTGAGAAAGGCTCTGCCTCTTCGTAAACAGCTGAAGAATCTTTATAGACAGAACAAAGGCTTTCAATCTCAGAATAGGAAGTTAAAGGAAGAGTTGAGACACTTTCAAGATGAGGCAACTCAAAGAAATTTACAGGTGTTGGTAGAAGCTGCCATTGAAGATGATAAACCGGCAGCTAAGGAGAGCTCGGATACACCGAAGAAGCCTGCCAATGCTAGAAAGAAGAAGTTTTTTGAGCCAATTGAAGATACTCTTTCTACTAGAAAGAGTGTGAGGCTAAGTATTAAGATGACAAAATAGTTGGTAAGGGGTAAGCTCCATTTTTGGGAATTGTTCCTTTTGGGGAGGGTTAACTGATATGCAGATACTATGTATGCCATCTATACAGGATCCTAGGCGTTTAGCTATATGGATTTTGATTTTTTGCTAAGTGCTAGCTTCACTCAGTAGTAAATGGCACTACCTATGGTATAGTCAAGGCACCTAAGTAAAATGTTTTATGTCATCATGGAAGGACACAAATTGCTCTGCACATGTTCTAGATTCAAAGACGTTGTGTTTTGGCAATGATACCCAAAACTGTATGAAAATGCAGCATAAGTAGCGCTAGGTACAGGCGTTTTGTAATATCTTACAGAGAACAGAAGCTGCACATAGTGACGCTACATAAAGCATTGTGTAATATTACACAGAGGGAAAAATTGGTATATGGGTGCAACACAATGGTGCTACCTATAGGCGCTGCATAATATTTGATAGGGAGCTGGTTTACACACATGCACAGCATAGGGGCGCTACCTACAGGTGTTACCTTCTCTCCTTGTTCCGTTTTAGGGTGCGTTACCCAAAGTTTCTACACAAGGAAGTTTTCCAGCAAACACCAGGGATCTAGGAGGACTAGGCCAACATCTTTGGACAAGTTAATGATGGAGAAAGTGACAGAAGTAGAAGTTATCATTCTGAGGACAACTATAGGCTCCAAAGGGACACATGGAAAAACAAGAGTTGAGCAGAAAAAGAGGATCAAACTAGTTAGAAGCATGATTGGATTAGTCACCAGTATTTTCCTGTTTTATAGTATAGGCAGATATCTGAGTTGTTAGAACAAATAAATGTCTAGATATTTTCAAGGGAAAGAGGCCAGCTCGTACCTCCAGCTGTTGCCTCCCTTTCTTGTTAGAAATAGATAGATCTATTGATTTAGTAGGTTCGTATGGTTGAGCAAGGCTCCCTAGACTGTAATATTTTTTGAAGTGACTGTGATCTAGCT